>WURV02156561.1:0-101209 GCA_011762755.2 Epimenia babai
ATGGGGGTTTGGGGGCGACGCCGGGGTAACCCTGCTCTTCGCGTGCCAAGCGATAGGCATCGTAAATCGTGGGCATGTCGCCAAGAAAAAAGTAGAAGTTGACCTCGTCGATTTGATTACTTAGGCCATCGCCCGACCGCATGAAGTACCGGCCGTCGCGGTTGCCGACACTAGTCACACCGGGATAAAACATGACGCCCGCGAAACGGTGATGGGGGAACACCATGAACGTCGAGAGGAAGCGGTAGACGTGGCCGTTATTGGCCATGCCCATCACATCATGGCCGTGCAGGTTTGTCGAAGGCAGCAGCCCTGCCCCATCGGCGAGACCATAAGCCGGCCCCATCTCGTCCAACAGCATCGTCACTTTGGCACCAGGCGTATCCGGCACAACCTGGAAACGCACTGCGTCGTCCAGCCCATAAACCGTCACGCTGGCGAACTGCCCATCCGCCGATTCCACACGCAGGACATCGTTACCCGCCTCATCCTGGGTAACGCTCAAGATACGCCGGACCGGACTGTTGCCATCGCCCAACTGCATGCCGACACTGTTGTGCGGCTGGATTTCTCGTGCATCTTCGGTATCGACGCCTTGCGCCGTGAAGCCGAAGCGGAAGCCATCACCATGGATGCTCAGGGTATATCGCTCGGTCGATAGGCCGTAGGTTTTTGCCTCCGCGTCCCAGCCATCTGCTTTGGCAGGCGTCGCGGCGCACCCCGCCAGCAGGATGAAGAGACATCCGATACAAAGAGCAGGCAGGCGCATCCGCGCAAACAGCTTAGTTGACGATTTCATGTGATTCATAGTAAATACCTGTCGCTTTTGAACCAACATGCGGCACTCGGAACTGCGTATCGCCGCAGGCACGCCTCATCAGCCGTTGGCAGGACTACCAATACATCGTCGAACCACCCGACACCGCTCTGGGCAGGACCTCTCGCCCTGCGCGCGTTTCGGTGCTTCCATCCAGATGCGACAGATGCGTCATATCGACCTCTAGCTGTTCATTGAAGTGGTTCGCGCCCTGGAGGCCGCTCGCAAAGAACACACCAAAACCAAAATCGCGGGTGAGGTCTGCCCACAGGACGTCATAGACGGGAAGGTCGTCCTGCTTGCGGGCAAACAGCAGGTCCCGGTCGGCGGTGCTCGACGGTTGGTTCGCGCCATAGGTACCCGTCACCGAAGCGACAAACGCAGCACTGTCCCCGGCATGGCTGAGCGCCCCGGGCGAATCAATATTGTTCACCCAGTCGCCCGCCAGATACATACGGCCCATGACCGTCGACCCCGCAGTGTTGGCGTTTTCGGTCTGGTGGTAGTAGAACCGGTCCCTCTCCCACGCACTATTGCCTTTGTAGTAGAAGTTGGCGCGGTTCGCCCCATACTCCTCAAACGCTTCGCGCCATTCTGCGTAGGTCCAATACGGGTTGGTCCAGTCGGGGCTGGGGGCCGGGGTCGATGCCTTGAACCGGCGGTGCATCCGGGGCAGGACATCTTTGTCATCGACCGCGTAGGCGATCGAGATTTCGGTGAGCGCTTTGTTGCTCACCGCACACTCCGCTTCCTGCGCGGCTCTGCGGGCGGCCCCTAAGGCCGGGAGCAGGATCGCGATCAGCAAGGCGATGATCGAAATCACCACCAGGAGTTCGATCAGGGTAAAACCACGTCGTGCCGATTTGAATCGAGATGAGTCGAGCATTGTCGGGCTCCTTAGGAGGGGTGTCGGTATCCACGCTTGCGGGCGATATGAATCGCCCACCATAAAACGCCGCAGCGGCGGTAAACCACTGCAGCGCGAAGGAGGAATGAACTTATGCGCGGCGACGCCTAGCGATCAATAGGCCACCCAGCCCGAGCAGCGCCAATGAGCCGGGCTCGGGAACGGGGGTGAAGTCAACATTCAGGTTCGGGCCGGTCGCACCGTCTCCAGCTATCGAGACAGGACCCTGGAAGGCGAAGAAGTTACGGGCACCAATCGCAATCGTATCAGGAGCAGTGAGGCCGAAAGAAATCTTTGCAGCCCCGTTATCGATTGCAGCCTGAATTTCGGCGGTAACATCAAGATCAACTTGCGCATTGTTGGCAATGTTATCGAGATCAAGGACAATGGTGTCCAAAACAGCACCGTACCCACCAACCAAGTTGTTATGGCTGGTAGGAAGGCCGCCGACATCAATCGTGCCGCCTGAACCAAACCCCGTCACATCAACGAGCTCTGTAATATTAAATGCAACTGCGGTCGCATCGCCGACGTCGCCATTCGCATTAAACTCGCCGACTGCTGGCGCGTTAGCCTGCGGGTCGACAAACAACATAACCGTCGCGGAGTTGACGGTGTCACCAACCGAGAATCCGGACAGGTCAAACGTAACATGGCCACGGAAGTCCGAAGTACCAGTGGTACCTACAAACGACGTTTCGCCAGCACCGATAGCGTTGGGGGCATTCGCACCATCGTTGCGGATCCAGCCGAACGACAGGACTTCATCGGTGATCGTGTTTCCGCTCTGGCTGCCAAGGTCGACTACATCTGCCTGCGAAGGCAGTGCGACAGCACCTAGGACCATACCAGCCGAGAGCAGAAGTGAGGTCTTCAACATGATTCGTTTCCTCCATTAGGAAGGGGTGTTGGGTCGGCGGCAGAGAGAGCCGGGCCCTGAGAAGTAGTGGTGGCCCACGTCGGGCCAAATCCACGGACAAAGTATGCTCGCAGGCCCCGCCACAAACAAGAGGTGATTGCGTCAAAAATCTTCGCGTTTACGACGTCGCATTGGCGGCCCGCCCTGATCGACCACCTATGGGGCTCTCGGAAGCTCACCCGTGGCCATGCCGCGATAGCGAACATCGCCTAAAACTCGGCGCGTATCGCGGGCTCGGATTCTCGGATGCCCTCTGGCTCGCCGGGCGCATCCCCCCACTCGCCTCGACGTTCCGCAGCAGGGGGTTTGTGGTAAGGGCGGTCTTCTCGGCCAACAGGAATCTCAATCCTGCCGGACGAATCAGGGCGCAGGTACCAATCAGGCACATACCGCTCAGGGATCGTGTCGCCGGTCAGGGCCTGCCAGCGATCCATTGTGTTGCGGAGTTCTTCGAGCTTATCCCGATGCAAGGCCGCCGTGTCTTCATCCAAGAGCAAGTTGACCTCTTGGTGCGGATCGTTGCGGCAGTCGTACAGCTCTTCGGCGGGCCGGGGGGCTATAAAAGGGTCTGACTGGAAGGCCGTCAGTTCCCCCGCTTGATGCAGGCGATACATGTAAGTGACATAGTCCGGCGTCCCAAGGTTGTTGAGCTCAGGTCGCGCATTGCGGATGTACAAAAACCCCGCATGATCGCGGACAGCACGCTGGTGGGATGCATAGCCGTGCCAGTTACGCTCAGAAAAAACATAACGATGCGCTGGTGTTTCTGGGCTATCGAACTGCGAGAGCAAAGAGATTCCCTGGAAGGTGTTCTCCTCAAAGTTGAGCCCCGCCGCGGCGACAAATGTGGGCGCGATGTCGATAGCGCTGATCAGGGCATCGGAGACCTGGCCCGGCGCAATCCGATCGGGCCAGTGTGCAATGAAGGGCGTCTGCACCCCGCTGTCGTAGATATGCGCCTTGGATCGGAAGAACGGCCGGCCGTTGTCGGCGATCAATACCACCAGCGTATTCTCCAAAACATCTTGGCGATCGAGTTCGTTGAGGACGAGTCCGACGTAGTGGTCCAGCCGAGCGATCTCGTCGTAGTAGGCTGCCAAATCCCGCCGCACGGCGGGCGTATCGGGCAGGTAAGGAGGCACGGTGACATCTTCGGGTTGGTGGAGCTTTGGCCGATCCGCCGCCCATCCACGGTGGGCGTCGTCCGATGCGAACCACATAAAGAAGGGTTGGCCTTGGGGGCGGTTGCGCAACACACCCACCCACCCCTCTTCGCCACCAGAGCCTTGGCTTCCTTGCGTAAAATCAAAACCATCAGCGGCAGGCCCACTCGCACGGTGCGAGTGATAGCCCAGATGCCACTTGCCGCTTTGCGCGGTGTAGTAGCCCGCCTCCTTGAGCATCTGAGGGAAGAAGTCCAAGCCCTCAAAAAACTCGGGCCAGGGCAGCCCCACCTGCGGCAGCGCCCCGGTAGCGAGATCGGGAGTCCCGGTTGCATGCGGCCAGCGCCCGGTCACAATGCTTGCGCGTGTCGGGCTGCAGGAAGACGCGGTGAGATACGCCCGGCCAAACTGCATCCCATTGGCGGCCATCCGGTCAATATTGGGGGTCTGAATCCCCATGTTGCCGTAGCATCCGATGTCTTCCGCACTGATATCGTCTCCAATGACGAGGATGATGTTTGGGCGGGTATCTGGATCTGTACTGTGCTGCACCTTGCTGGAATACATTGACGTAGGGGCCTGGGCTTGCACGCAGCCACTCAACGGCAGCGCCAGCAATCCGAGAAACAAGGCCAATAGGCCCAGGCTTTGTCTAACGCGAAAGTAAAACATCAAACAACCTCTCAATGGAAGTAGGCATGCTGATCACGCTGCTAAGCCGCACCAAACGGCGGTGAAACGGCCGGGCCTGCCCGAACACCTCGGGCCTCCGAAGGAACGGCAGTATCTCATGCACGGCGCCAGGCGGGATAGATTGTTTGCGTCAAAATCCTTCGCGTTTGCGACAGGCGTGTCTCGGCCCGCTACACTTCCAGTTATGATCCACCCCCGAAAAGGTTCAGGCCCACCCGCCGCAATCGACGCGCCCAACGTCGCTGTGCTGGTGGACACCTCGACGGGCTGGGGGCGGCGGCTGATCCGCGGAGTGACCGGCTACGCACAGAAGCACGGGCCTTGGCACCTTTGGGCCGAGGCACGCGGGCGAAGCGAACACCTCCGCCTCCCACCCGACTGGGCAGGTCACGGCGTCATCGCACGGATCAGCACGCAGCGGATGGCCGACGCACTCAAAACGCTCGACGTCCCGGTGGTGAACGTCTCGGCCATCCCGCTCCAGGACTGCGCCTACCCGAATGTCACCAACGACTACCCCGCAACAGGCACACTCGCGGCCAGCCACTTTATCGACCGCGGGTTCAAGCACTTCGCCTACGTCGGCGGGCCGCTTCGATACCCCTATATCCAAAGCCACCTCGCGGCTGTGCGAGACGCGATCCATGATGCGACCTCCGACTCCACCTTCGAGGCGTTCGACTACCGGTTTTCCAGCGTCTCCAACCGTGGCTGGTCCAGGCAGAACACACGGCTTACCCAATGGATCGGCCAGCTCCCCAAGCCTCTGGCGGTGATCAGCTGGGCGACCGCACCGGCGATTCATGTGCTGGATATCTGCCGGAGCTCTGGGTTCGCGATCCCAGACGACGTCGCGGTCCTAGCGAGTGATGATGACGATCTGCTCTGCGAAGCCACCAGCCCGCCGCTGTCCGGGCTGCTCGTCGCATCACGCCAGGTCGGCTACCGAGCGGCCGAGCGGCTGGACGCCATGATGCATGGGAAAAAAGACAAAGGAAAGACCGAGCACATCGCCCCCATCGAGATCATCACGCGCGGCTCGACCGAGACCTTCGCGATCGAGGACCGCGAGCTGCTCCGAGCCGTGATCTTCCTCCGTCAAAACGCCTACGGGCCACTCACGATCCAAGAGATTGCGGACGCTGTGCCGATGACCCGACGATCGCTCGAACGCAAGTTCAAAGAGAACTACAACCGCACCCCGCTGGCCGAACTACACCGACTCCGGCTCGCGCGAGCCAAGCACCTCCTCGCGCAGACCGACCAGCCGATTTCCAAAGTCGCAGAGTCCTGCGGGTTTGGTACGCCCGAATACCTGGCGACTCGGTTCCGCCACGAGGTCGGCACCACGCCCCTGCGATACCGGTCGCTGACCCGCGCCCGATAGTAGGCACGCCTTTGATTCCCCTAGAAACCGCCAACACATCACCGAGCTGACACCCAAGTTCGCCGCGCGGTACGGCCGGCCACCTGCCGTCGCCGCTCCCGTACCCGTCCGCCTGGAGGTACTGGGCAACCACACGGACTACAGCGCTGGGCTGTCGCCATCAACTCGGGCACCAAGCAAAGCCACCGCCACGCAACGTGCCGAAGAGGTCAAGCGTGAGAAGTTTTCGTACGGCCTCGCCTCCTCGGGCTCCGCATAAGGAAAGCCGCCCTGGTTTAGTCGCCATCCGACTCCGGCGCCATCACCGCGAAGCAGCCCAGGTGGTTACCTGCGTCATCAACCTGCGCATGCGAGGTAGCACTGATGAGGACTGTCGTGCCGTCAGCATGGAGCAGCCGTACTCGGTAGCAGTTAGTTCGCTTGTGCGTACGCTTATAGCGGTGGGCCTGAAAGTCTTCCAGGTCGTCGGGATGGACCAGGTCCACGAAGTTCATCTTGCCCACGACATCACCCACGTTTCGGCCGAGCGTCTCGCACAAGATCGGGTTCATCAGGGTGATCGTGCCCTGGTCATCGACACCGCAGAAGCCGTCGGTACTCCGGGAGACCAGCGAGTGGAAGATCGCGGTGGCCTTGCCCAGCTCGGCGGTGCGTTTTTCGACTTCGCCCTCCAGGTCCTCGGTCAGCTCGCGCACTCGGTCGCTGATTGCCAACTGCACCAGCTCGGCTGCGGCGCGAGGCGCGAACATGCGGAGGATTGTCTCGGTATGCAGACCATCGTCGAGGGGTTTGTCGTCGAGGATCGACATGATCCCCAGCACACTGCCCTACTGATCTTCCAGCCGGATGCCGACGTAGCTCTGGTTGCCGAGCTGGTCGAGATACATGTCTTCGGGAAAACGCTCGGCGAGCTTATCCACAAAACAGGCCTGCCCCGTGAGCAAAACATCTTCGCATGGCGTACAGCGGGCGAAGTACTTTTCGGGATCGAGCATGACACCGTCGTTGCAGAGGGCTAAAGTCGTCAGTGCCTGCTCGCCGTCTTCATATGAAAGCAGGCAGATCGTGGCCGACCGGACGCCGAGCACACGGGTCAGCGAGAGGACCAGCCGACGCAGGAAGGTCGGCCCGGTAGCGGAGAAGACCTCGTCGTTAATCTGCTGGAAGCACTGGAGCGCGCGGGCTCGGCCTTCGAGGTCGTGCCGCACAGCGGCGTTCTTAGCCGACTCGACCAAAGGGTCTTCGGCCGTGATCTCGATCGGGGCCAGCCCGGCCGCGATGGCGATCCGCGTCAGCTCGACACGGTTACTCGCTTTCAGTTTCCGCCCCAACGACAGCCGATGCGTCTCGATCGTCTTCAGCGATCGGTGCAACTTTTCGGCGATCTCGGGCAGCGACAGCCCCTGCGCGACGAGAGTCAGTACCTCACGCTCGCGCGGGGTTAGGGCATCCAGTGGTGATTGGGCGGTCGTCGTCACGGTCGAATCCCCCTATGCAGGTGAACGTGGCAACACACACCGTTTTGCGGCGTGTGCAAACCCCCCTGTTGTCGAATACTAGGCCGCGATACCCCACCGCGGCCCGCCCGAAGAATCAATCGTATCGGAAGACACCCTTCCGCCAAGCGTACACAAACGCGATAATCGTCGTCAGCACGAAAAACAGCATCCGCCCCAGAAACAGCAGGTCCAGCCCGCCGTCTACCGCCCCACCGCCCAGCGATGGGAAGGTCACCGCCCACGGGTAAAGGAATACAATCTCCACATCAAAAAGCAAAAACGTCATCGCCAGAATAAAGAACCGGACATTGAACCGCCTCCGGGCCGACCCGATCGGGTTCATCCCAGACTCGTAGACGGTGCCCTTGACCTCGCCCTTACGCGACGGGCCTAAAAAGGTCGTCAGCGTCAGGTTCGCCACGCCAAAACCGACCGCCATGAGCAGGAGGATGCCCAGCGCGGCGTAGTGGTTAAATGACGAGGCCGATTCAGCTTGGGCAAGAGTCGCGAGCATGGCACCTATGATAACACCCGCCCCCGGGATGATGAAATCCGATCCCGCCAGCCCCGAAAAATCACCACCCCAGCCGTCCTCGAAACCCCGCTAAACTACCCCCATGCGGCAATACCTCGACCTCATGCAGCACGTGCTGGACCACGGAACCCCCAAGCCAGACCGCACCGGCACTGGGACACGCTCCGTCTTTGGCTACCAGATGCGGTTCAACCTCGATACGGACCAGCCCGGGGCTGGCTTCCCCCTCGTCACCACCAAAAAACTCCACCTCCGCTCCATCCTCCACGAGCTGCTCTGGTTCCTCCAGGGCAGCACCAACGTCGCCTACCTCAAAGACAACGGCGTCCGCATCTGGGACGAATGGGCCGACCCCAACACCGGTGAACTCGGCCCGGTCTACGGCTACCAGTGGCGCAGCTTCCCCCGTGTCGTCCGCGACCCCGACGGCTCAACCCAAACTGACGGTGCGGTCGATCAGGTCAAGCAGGTCGTCGAGCAGATCAGACACAACCCCAACTCCCGCCGACATATCGTCTGCGCTTGGAACCCGGGCATGATCGAAGACATGGCCCTGCCCCCCTGCCACGCGTTCTTCCAGTTCTATGTCGCGCCACCTGCCGAAGGGGAAGATCGTGGCCGGTTGTCGTGCCAGCTCTACCAGCGCTCGGCCGACATCTTCCTTGGCGTCCCGTTCAACATCGCCAGCTACGCCCTGCTCACGATGATGATCGCGCAGGTCACCGGGCTCAAACCCGGCGAGTTCGTCCACACCCTCGGGGATGCCCACCTCTACGACAACCACCTCGACCAGGCCCACGAACAACTATCCCGCGACCCGCGGCCACTACCCACGATGCGCCTCAACCCGGATGTCACCGACCTGTTTGCATTTACATTCGATGACTTCGAGCTGCTCAACTACGCCCCCCACCCACACATCAAGGCGGCAGTGGCGGTGTAGGGCGAATGAAGCCAGTTTGCGAGCTCAACCCGCCGTGGCTTGCATATGATGGTTGACAGCGCTTGGTGGGTTTTGTTCGCGGACTCACTCCACCCACCCTACGTTTGCCTTCGTGGTTAAAACAAACATGCTCTCACTGATTTACGCCCGCTCCGAGAACCACTGCATCGGCGACGCCGGCCGCATCCCCTGGCGGCTGCCCGATGAGTTTGCGCACTTCAAACGCACCACGATGGGCCGGCCCATCATCATGGGACGCAAGACCTACGAGGACCACGACTCCGCCCTTCCGGGCCGGCTGAACATCGTTGTCACGTCCAACCGCAACTATCAAGTAGCCCAAGGCGTCGAACTGTCGCACTCGCTGGACGACGCGATCGCACGAGCGCAACATGAACACCAAGGCCGCGGAGAAATCTTCGTCATCGGCGGTGTCGGGCTGTTTGAGCAGGCATTCAAGCAGGCGGCCCGCGTCTACGAGACCGTCGTGCACACCACGATCGACGGTGACACGTTCCTCCCCGTGTTCGATTTCGCCAACTGGGGCTGCGAAACGCTACATGAACACCCGGCCGATGACCGGCACAAGTTCGCCTGGACCGCGAAGAAGTACGAACGAGACGCTTCCGCGTAGGGAACTTGGAGCGAGCCCCCGATCGGTCCTCACCGATCGCCGCATCTCACGCAGCGGTCGGATCACATAAAAAACAACCCCCGCCGACCAAGGGGGGGGAGTGGCCGGCGGGAGCGTTGGGTGCCAGCCGAGCAAGCTCGGCGGCGCCACAAGCATCAACCCCCGCTGTCACGGGGGAGGCGTTGGGTCGGCCGTATCCCTATGGAACAAGCCGAGGTCTATCCACTACGAAGGGGGAATCGGAAGATCCAGAAACAGGCCGTGACACCGCAGTTGCCGGTCACAGGCGAAGCATCATAGCGAGTTGCCGTGAGCGCGTCTCAGAAAGTTGCGGGGGTAAACACCTGAGTTTTCAAGCGATATCGCATGATCCCCCGTTGTCAGATCAGCCGCCCCAACAGCAGAACCAAAATCAGCCCGGCCATGCCGACGACGATCCAGCGGTAGTACGCTGCGTGCTGGGGTGTCGGCCGAGCGGGCTCGTCGCCGAAGGCTTCGTCGGGCAGGCCCAGCCCGTCATACATCGTGTCGTCCGACCAGCCGGTATCCTCATCCGCCCCACAGGATGGGCACGCCAGCGCCCCGGCCGGGACCGGGTCGCCGCAGTTGGGGCAATCGAAGCCGGGGTGGGTGTCACGCATGAGAACAAGTGTAGCGGCAAGCCATCAGCACTCGCAGCGGCGCCACGGTCGGGCCGCATTAGCGTATCGACCGCAGCACCCTCGATCTTGTCTCACGACACGTCTACGCCATCCGCTTCCGTATCGATCTCGTCCCCCAGCAGCAGTCGCAACACCTCGTCCTCGGCCAGCGCCTCCGCGGTTTCCAGGTCCCAGCCCTGATCGTAGGCGATGGCCTGGCGGAACAGCGCGAGCGAGGTGTCGTCAAACGGCTCGACATCGGCATCATCATTAATCGGCCGCCAGCCGTCCTCGGGAAACGTCGTCCGCACAACCCGCTGCAGATTTTCAGGCGGGAGGAACAGCGTCGCGAACAGTGGACGATACGGGGGCGGTGGCGGTGTCGGCCGGATACGCGGCTGGGTCGCACGCCGGGCATCATTAGTCGCGGTTAGCGACGACAGACGATCACGCAAAGAAGCACGCACGCGCTCCGCGTCCGGGCCCTCCAGCGACGCGGCCTTCGCCACACGCGCGCTGCCGTGCAGCCGTGGCAGGTCCTGGGCGAGCGCATCGTCGGCAAGCGGCTGCGCCGCGCCGTCATCCGGCGCGGCCGCTTCCTGCGTCGCCTCGAACGGTGGCAAGTCTCCCGCGCGGTCCGCCTCCCCGGCGTACCGGTGGATCAGGTAGTCGACGATGTCCACGTGCACCTGCCACAACCAGGCCCACTGCCCCTCGGGCTGGGCATGCAGTTTCGCCAAAAGCATCCCCCGCCGGGCGTGCCAACCGGCGATAGTCTGGGGCGAGGCGGCGGGCGGAAGTTGCTTACGTGGCATCACTTCAGGATAAGCCGACACGGTGCAAACACCAAGCCAAAAAGCCAGCACGATAAAGCCCGGCCGTTGCGACGGCCGGGCTTTAGGTGGTGGGATTCAAAAAACGTATCGCCGTTTAGTCGAACGCCTGCATCGGGAAGTTTTCATTGACGGTGCGGTCGGTCTCAAAGATCGCGCGGGCCTGCGCGACGATCTCCGGGTGGTCGGCGGCGACGTTGTTTGTCTCGCCGAGGTCGTCGGCCAAGTTGAACAGCAGGATCTCGGTGTTGCCCTTATGGATGTCGCGAATCACGGCCTTCCAGTCGCCGATGCGGACGGCCTTCTGCCCGCCGTAGCCATGGAACTCCCACACCAGGTATTCGTGTTCCTGCTGCTCGCCCTGCCCCGAGAGCAGCGGGTAGTAGCTGACGCCGTCGCAGTTAGCCGGGGCGTCCTGCCCGGTGAGGTCGGCCAGCGTCGCCATCAAATCCTGGAAACAGGTCTGGTGGTCGGTCGTCGTGCCGGGGGCAATCGTGCCGGTCCAGCGGGCGACCATCGGGACGCGGATGCCGCCTTCCCAGACAGAGCCCTTGCGGCCGCGCAGCGGGCCCGAGGAGTTGAAGAAGTTGGTATCAACCCCGCCGACATCGTGTGTCGGACCGTTGTCGGAGGTGAAGACGATGATGGTGTTTTCGCCCAGGCCCAGTTCATCAATCAGCGCGACGACCGCGCCGACGTGTTCATCCAGGTCGCTGATCATCGCGGCGTAGCCCGCGCGCGGGCGCGGGTGCGGGAGGTAACCGCGGTTGCCCAGGTACGGCGCGGTGTCCCATTCCTCGGGGTAGTGCTCGACCCATTCCTGGGGTGGCTGCATCGCGACGTGGGGTTCAAGGAACGGTAGATAGAGGAAGAAGGGCTTATCCTTGTTTGCATTGATAAACGCAAGCGAGTGCTCAAGCATCTTATCCGCCGCGTAGACCTCGCCGTAGAACTGCTCGAACCCGTCGTCAGCGGACGCGATCTTCTGGTGGCCGGAGAAGTAGCGGCTGTTGATGACGTCGACGTCGTGGTTGTCCCAGAGGTGGGTGGGGTAGAAGTTGTGTGCGACGCGCTGGCAGAGGTAGCCGTAGAACGTGTCGAAGCCCTGGAAGCAAGGGTGGCCGACCGAACCGGGGCCGCCGAGCCCCCACTTGCCCATCGCGCCGGTGGCGTAGCCCGCATCGTGCATGAGTTCGCCGACGGTGACGGTCTCGGCGGTGAGTGGCCACTGTCCCTCGGGCTCGTCGGGGCCCCAGCCGCCGACCTCTTTGTTGCCACGGACCTGCGCGTTTGCGGGGTGTTGGCCGGTCATCAGCACGCACCGGGCAGGGGCACAGACCGGCGCGCCGGTGTAGGCATCGGTAAAGAGCAGGCCTTGCTCGGCCAGCGCGTCGATGTTGGGGGTCTGGATCTTCTCTTGCCCGTAGCAACCCAGCTCGCCGTAGCCCAAGTCGTCGGCCAGGATGAAGATCACGTTGGGAGGCCGCTCTTCGAGGCGCTGGGCAGAAGCGAGCCCGCCCCACCCGATCACGAGGCAAAGGACGGCGAACCAAGGCAACGGACGGCGTGACGATTGACGCATCGAGATCGGCTCCGAACAAGGAAAAGAGAGCAAGAAGACTTCGCGGCGAGGCCCAGCCCAACGATCGGCCGACCCGGTTTGTAGATCGCTCGCGGTGCCCCTAAGATTACACGGAATCCTGAAAAGGAGGGCGCTTAGCTCAGTTGGCTAGAGCAACTCGTTTACACCGAGTAGGTCACTGGTTCGAGTCCAGTAGCGCCCATCAGACGCAGCTCCGCGCTTCTCGCGTGGAGCTGCGTTTTCATGAAAACCCTCGAAACGATCGACACTTACATCATCACCCGCGACATCCTGCGAAAGCGATTTCTCGTCGTTTCCAGCCGGCTCGTGCATCTTCTGCGCCGCATTTTGCGCCGCCTCGGCGAAGTGCGCCTCAGTCACTTGGAGGTAGTGCCGTGACGCAACGGCGACGCTGTTCCCGATCCAGGCCGACGCAACATGAACCGGCCAGCGGTCGGTCAGTTCAGTCTCCCGCGTACTGCGCAGGTTCTGCCACAGCTTGGGCCAAGGCTCCAAGCCAGCACGCTTGATGATTCGGTGCAACTGCGTGCGGAGGTTTGTGGCCGCACCACGATACCGAGTGATGCAAAAATCACTCCGGTCCTCGGCAATCTCAAATGCGTCCTGAAGATACGGCAGCAGCTCAGGGAAAATCGGGACCTTCCGTGTGGCGTGCCCTTCAAGATGCTCTGTCTTGGGGCTCGAGCATCATCTTGGAACTGCGAGCTGCCGACGATCTTTTACCCGACATGGCCCACATCGAGCGCAAGTATCAGATTTCTCGCCGGACGCTTCAAAGGGCGCGGGCCAAGCTCAACCGCCTGGGCCTGATCGAACGCATCGGCTTCCTCAGCAAGCAGTCCCACGGCGAGGCGGGCTGGCGGCTGTCCGGCCGGTTCACTACTTCTCTACGCTTCCTCGCCAACACCTGGCAGGACTGGCGGGCCGAGGATGATCCGGTCCACTTCAAGAAGGACCAGACCTTGATCGAACTGATGCGCTGAGGCAGGGTTCAAGGGGTTCAACCCCCGACAAGTCAACTTCTCGACGAGAAACAGTGCAAACTGGGCCGATTCCACTCCCGACCAAATGTAAAGGGATCTACCCTCCTACTTCGGCCAGACGGGCTCTCGACGAGAATACCCTTGGAACCCAGTCATCTTGCCGTTCAATGGGGGGTAGCGAGCGATCCGGTCTCGTGATCGCCGGGGTTTCGGTTCGACTTGCTCTGAGCGATTCGTTTACCATCGTTTTTTAACCGACTAAGAACGAAGTCAGCAACGCACTTCGTCTGATTCTTAACTCAGAAGGGAGCGTTCTGCCGATAAAACCCACTGTGCCCTCCCCATGAACGCCAAGTGCCCAGTGGAGTACTCCGGCATTCAGTTACGGTCGGCTGTGGTCAAAGCGCTGTGCCTGTTCGACACTCAAAGTCATCTCGTACACACGCTCTTTCGGGTCGGCGGCCTCATCGAACTCGACCGTCACCAACGGGTCGATATTGATCGCGAAATGCCCCACACCGCCCGGCTCGACGTAGATGTGGACGAGCCCCTCCGCGTTGGTGAAATGCCTGCCGCCCCACCTCCGTGACTCACGGTACTGCGACCGCACGGGGATGCGTTCGAGCGGGGTCCCTGCCTCATCGACGACACGCACGGCAAGCTGCCGGCACGGGTCGAACACGACCGTGTTGAAGAGCGTCTGTTCTTCGCCCGGCTCAATCCGGACCGGGTCGGGCAGTTCGTGGTTGCTCCACTCGTCGGCGTAGGGCGTCCTGAACACCAGCCGCACCTCGGCCCCCGCAGGCACATGGATGGGCTGTTCAACGTTGATCGCGAGCCAGCCACCGTAGTGAAAGCCGCGGCTGTTCGAAGCGACAGCCTCCTGCATGGCCTCCAGCCAGGTCGGCTGTTCATTCTCCGTGTACCGCCAGTGGTAGGCGACCGGGAGCCTGCCCTCGTGCTCGGGCATCACCCGTAGCGTCGCGGCGGGGAACAGAGGCAGCGGGTCGAGCTCAACAAGATGGTCTTCGTCCGGATCGAACGAGCTGAGGTCGCGCTGGTAGATCGGTAGCTTGTTGTGGTCAATGGCAATGATGCTCCCGAACGTGCCATCCGCCGGCTGCCGAAGCGCATAGAACCCGTCGGGCCCGGTCCGCGCGGCCTGACTGAGCCCGAACCCGCAGCGGATCGGCACGAGGGTCGGGTGATCGGACGTGGATTCGGCGGGCATGGCGTGCAACGCGTCCCACTGGTCGTCGGTCAGCCACGCCAGGTTTGAACGCTGGCTGACCTGCGAGGTGATCCCGATGAGGATCGCGCCTTCGATCGGCTCGTCCGTCACGCCATCCACGACGCGCCCTGTGTAGACGATCTCGGGCGGCAGGCAGAAGTGTAGGGTCTCGGGGCTATCGGCATCCACGACGATGGGCTGGTACTCGATGTCGTTTCGAGTCAGCCGATAGACGCCCGGCATCAGTAGTGACTGCGTGAACAGGCGTTCCCAGGCCAACGACACATAGGGCGATCCGTCGTCGGCCGGCTGCCAGCGGAGGTGCAGGCGGTCGTTCTTCTCGCGTCCTTGAATCGGCTCGCCGCTGGTCGATTCGATCTGGAACCGGCGCGACAGGTGCGGGCGGTCAAGCGTGATTGTCGCGGGCTGGTCGTTCATCACCGAACCGGCCCACCGCCAAAGCTCGGCACCCGACGGCGGAATCAGGTTGAGGAAGTAACGTGAGTCGGCCAAGACCCGACTGTCAGTCTCCGCGTGCCGCTCGTAGTCATTGGGTTGAAGGTAGACCGCGAACTCGCCGCGCTCATCGGTGAGTACGGCCTTGGTGGTCCGAGGCCCTTGTAGGATCTCATACCCGGGTGTCCGGGCATTCACGCAGTGCACACGCACGCCCGACACCGGGTTCCCGTCGGGGTCGAGAACGCGCCCGCGTGCAGTGCGCTCTGTCGCGGGGGAGGTCCGCGGGACAACTGGCAGCTTGATCGTCCTCGAATCACGCGAGTGCGCATCGCTTTGGCAGACCACGGCGTGGTACGCCGGGTGCCGGACCTCGAACTCCCAGCGGAAAAAACGCCGCCCCTCTTCGCGTGGCGGCTCGTAGACCAGGTGGCCAAGTAGGTTGGTCTGGAGATGAACCGGGTCATGGTCATCGGAGAGGTTGACGGTGACCTCCGCTCCCGCGATAGGGCTGCCCAGCGCATCGACGAACTTGTGGGTATGACGCTCCCATACATCGAACAGTTGCTGCGCGGCCCCGGCCCGCCGAGCGTCCTGGCGGTCAGCCGCTGCTTCATGGAGCGGTTCGAGCACATCAAAGCCGATCGACTCCAGTTCTGCGGCCGATGCATCCCGGACGGCTTCGTGCTCGGAAGTCAGGTTGTCGATGAGCTGAGTGATGCGATTGGATTGGGCAGGCGCGTCATCGGCCCCGATTGGGTTACTACTCAGTCCCAGCATCAGAAGCAGCATCATGGTCACCATCAGCCAACGTTGTTCAGGGCGCATCATGTACTCCGATTGGTCAAGGCCAAGGCCTACATACAATGAGATCGGCCACTATCTGCAGGGTATGAGGAGAAACGCGGCGGGTGTTACTCGTCAGCGTCCATCGGTTCAAGCTCTACATCGGGCGGAAGAACAAAAACAACACGTTCCTCATCAACTCGACACACCCCCACCAGGAAACCCTCCGGCGACAGATGGATGTACTGCGTGACCTGCGGCAACGCACGGGGGTGTTCAGGCAGCGGATACAGCCGGTCTTCCCGGACGAGGTAGTTCGAATAGCGAGATGTGGGAGATACGTTTCGACTAAACTCTCCATCAATCGCGACCAGTAACACCTCGCCTGCATCCGACAAGGACGCGCCTGTCATAAGACCGCGGTCCTCTGGCTGTGGCAGGGGATCGAGCCCCTGCTCTAGTGACCATGTGTACCAGGTGTACTCGACAGTCATCTCTCCGCGTGCGTTCTGTACGATGTCGTAGAAAGAGATCAAGACAAGACCATTCGCATTGATCTGCTCCGCTGAGCCGCCCCTGGTGTGGTCCGGATGATCCAGCATCACGATATCGTCCTCTGCCAGCCACACCGCAGGTACCGAGGTATTGCCGTTCACGCCTCGGTAGTTCCCCTGCCCAACAATCACACCATGCACATTCACGTCGATCGCGGATGCAGAGAACCACCCTTCACGGTGTGGCAGTACACGCGGCTCTTCGCCGAACTCCCAGCACATTGCCTGCACACGCGGGACGCTCTGTGGCGTGACGACAACACGATTACCCACCACGGTCCCCGAGCCCGCCGTGCCTGCCCAGTAGTTTCTTTCATCGTCCGGCCCAAACTCCGCAAACACGTTGAGCGTGCCGTTTAGATTACGGCTGTACAGTGTGTCGCCGTGTAAAGCGGATTCCTTGTCTTCGGGATCGACAAGCGCGCAGAGGTAGTGGTCACCGTTAGGCGATAGCAGGATGCTTGGGTACCACGATCCCTCGACGCCCGCCTCATCACGCGGCTGGGGAATCCGCTCCACTTCCCCCTCCTCTACGAACCACAACGCCAGTTCTCCCCACGCGGCTGAATCCATGAAGCGTACCGGGACAACCAGGCCCCGCCCTTCCACCACTACTGGCCGGCCACACGGTAAGACTCCTTCTAACTCGCCGATCGCAGGGAAAGCGGCGGGATTGTCAGCCGCCTCATCGGCGTGGTTCGGGCGGGGCTGCGCGGTCAGCGGGCAGGCAATGCACCCGAAAAGAAGAAGAGTCAATAACAATCGCATAAGAGACTCTATTCGATCAAAGGCCGGTGGTCATCGTGGATCGCAAGGCAAGGACTGGTCATGTGATGTAAGCAAAAACCTACATACTCCCGAGCATACTGACTTCAAGAGTCCGGATTTCGTGCCGCGCGGATCTGCTCGTCGCTTAGCCGGATTTCGTAGTACCCCTCAGAGGGCGGAATCAGTTCGTCAAACTCGATCTCAACCCGCGGGCTCACCAACGCGACAAACTTCCCCGTTTCTCCCGGGGCCACATAGAGGTACGCGAGCCCTTGGGTATTGGTGGTCTGTCGGCCACGCCAGGTTTCGGTGGAGTCGCTCCAGCTGCCGACCGCGATGCCCTCCACGGGCCGGCCCAGTCGGTCCACCACCTGCACGGGGATCTGTCGGCACGGTGCAAAGGTGATCGGCTCGGGCAGGGCGGCCTGCGTGCCCACCTCAACGCGCAACGCATCTGCCGGACCACTGGCACTCCACCCCGTGTAGTAAGGCGTTCGAAATACAAGCTCCAGTTCCACCCCGGCAGGCACCAGCAGCGGATGCTCGGTATTCAAGTCGAGCCGATCGCCGCGCCAAAAATCCCGACGGCCGAAAGATACCGCCTGTCGCAAGGCCTCAAACCACGCCGGCTGCTGGGCATCGGTGTAACGCCAAGCGTAGTACAGCGAAGGACGCCACCTTGCGCCGCCATGCTCATACTCGGGCGTGACAACGACCTGCGCCGCCGGGAACAGCGGCAGCGGGTCGAGCGCGACTATGTTGTGTTCATCGGACTCCATCTCCCAGAGCTGCGCGTCGTAGATCGGCAAACGGCCTTGATCAACCGCCATGATCCGACCGAAAGCCCCGTCGATCGGCCGGACCAACGCGAACTCGCCTCGTACATTCGTTCGCGCGGCCTGCGTGATCGTGAACCCGCCCCGCAGGGGGGTGAGGGCTTCGTGGTCGACCAGCGACCCCAGTGGCATCTCGCGCAAGGCACCCCACTCCTCATCTGTGAGCATCGCAAAGTTGTTATCCCTGCCCCCACCCGTCCAGCCGAAGACCAGGGCTCCTTCGATCGGCTCTCCGGTCACGCCGTCGATGACGGTTCCCGTGTAGGTGATCTCTGGCGGGAGGCGGAAGGTCAGCGTCGCCGGCCCGCCCTCAGTAACCTCCACCTTTTGGTATTGGATATCGCGATACATCAGGCGGTAGGTCCCGGGGATGAGCCGCGTCGGCTCAAACAGTGCCGCGGAGTCGAGCTGCACATCGTTGTCGGCGGTTGCGCTACGGAAGTACAAGCGGGCCGCACCCTGTCGCATGGCCTCGCGGTCAGCCTCAGCGACGATCTCATCGACCGCAAGCTGGACCTCGACCGGGTTCGGGAGCGCAACGGTCACGGCACCGTTGTTCGAGACGGTCACGGCGATCCGCCAGCGACCGAGGTCTTCGGGGGGCGTCAGCTCGAGGTGGTAGCGCGAGCCAGGCGGGATCGGCCAGCCATTGCCTTGACCGGGCAACGCGCCCGGACCCCCACCCCGGGGCATGCGTTGCGGGTCGGGGGGCGGCGGATAGAAGCAGAACTCACCCCGCTCGTTGGTGACGACCGCGCAGCCGCGTCCGCGTCCCTGGATCAGTCCTGAGCCAGCGGTACGGACGTGTTGGAATGTAACCCGCACGCCGGGCACAGGGTTGCCTTGCGAATCAACGATCACTCCGCGTGCGGCACGATGGTACAACTCCGACTCCGGCCGCAACACCGGCATCGCCAATCTCAATCCCCGTGGCCCGACGTAACTGGAACAAACGAACGTGCCGTAGTCCGGGTGAGAAATCTCAAACTCGGCACCGACCCGCCGCGGGCGCTCTTCACCCGTGTCCGGATAATCGAGGTAGCCCAGCGCATTGACATGCAACACCACCGGCTCGCCGCCATGCGGGCGGACGATGGCCTTCACGTCCGTGATCGGATTGCCCTCGGCATCGACGATTCGGTGGGAGTACCCGCGCAAGCTGTCCAGATAGTCGGCCGCCGCCTGGGCCCGCGTGGGATGGGCCGCGTCGTCTTCGGCTTCACGGAGGTACTTCAGTGCCGCCGCGCCCCAGTCGCACAATGCTTCTGCCGCGTCGTCACGTACCGTGGTGTCGTCGGAGGCGAGGTCATCGATCAACTGGCAAACCTGATCACGCGTGTTCTGTGCATCGTCGGCAAGGGCGGCCGGACTCCACTCGACCACACCCATCACTGCAAGTAGGCACAGCAAGCAAGCTGGACGCAGGAGGAAGCAAAACAGCTTGGGTCGGTTGGCTAGGTCCATCGGCCGGCCTCGGGAGATTAGGGATCGAACGGCGGGAAGTACTGTGTCACCTTCGGCGGGTCGGGGGTGGGCTCGCCAGCGATAAAGGCCTCGGCGTTCTGGGCCCACCACTGCTTCATCGCATCGATCTCGTCCCAAAGAAAGGTGTCGCGGTTGCGGGGCATCTGCTGTACGAGTTCATGGGCCCCCAGGATACGACCAATAGCGGTTAAGGCTGTGTTTGACGGCGGCGTCCCTGGGTCCCAGACCACGCTCCCGCCCCTGGGGCTCCTCATGCCAACGCGCCCAGGGTGGTACCAGCGGTAGTCGTCGAGCAGGAGCATCAGGAGCGGCACACCGGCGTCACCTGCCGCTAACAATGCCGTGAGCACTCGGCCCTTGTATGAAGGGGCGTTCGCCCCGGCCTGCGCGTCGTCCAGCCGGTACAGATCAACCACATATCGCCAGCCGGGTTCCCCGCCCACGGCCAGCATGATTGAATCGAAATGCCAGGGTTCTTCTGATTCACGGATCAGCCGCATCAGTTCGGGCATCGCTACAACTGGGCGCAGGTGCCGTATCGCGGCCCGACATTCCCGAGCGATTTCGGGGTCGGGGTCGGCCATGTGCGCGATCAACTGCCGGACCTCGGCATCGCCGTACGACTCGCCAACGATCGTCCTCGCGTGGCGGGCCAGCCAGTAGATCTGACGCTGGGCCTTGGTCAGCGGCGGCGCCGGGGAGAGCCAGCCCGGCTCCCGCTGTGGATAACGCTGCCGGAGGTTGTGGTTGGCCTGCTTGTAGCCCGGGAGCGTGTTGTCCAAACGCATGGCCACTTCCAAAAACCAGTCCCGTGCACGCTCCACGTCGAGGTCAATCAATGCATAAGCCAGCTTCGCACTGTCTCGTTCATAGATGTCCTGCTCGAACACCCCGGCGATCGCACCGAACGCTTCAACGGCTCGCAACTCCGTAAGGGACACCGCCGCATTCCGTCGGACCTCGAACGCTTCATCTTCAAGCGCACGGATCAGGGGCGGGATGATCGCCGGGTCGCGATAAACACTCAGCCGCCCTGCCATCCGGCTTCGGACGCCGGGGTCCTCGTGGTTGAGCAAGGCATCCAGCATTGTCTCCAGCGCGGGCGGCCCGCAGCCGGCAATCGCCATCGCCGCGGCGTGTCGCACGAGCTCCACCTCATGATCGAGGGACGCGGCCAGCAGTTCCAGCTGCTCCGGCCCGGCGTAGCTCATCGCCATCCCCATCGCGATACCGTCTTCCTGCTCTACCTCGAAACGCTCCTCGTTCCAGCGGCTATAGAGTGCTTGCCGCGCTTGCGGGTCATCGACGCCGCGCAGCAGCTCGGGCCGGCGGTCCTCGGGCGTGCCCTCTCTTGCCTGGATCGCCAACGCCGCGGCGATCGCTTCGTCCCACGCCGCGTCGGGCAGCTCGAACCGGACGTGTTGCGGATCGGCACGGATCGGCACGTCGTAGTCCGTCTTGTCATCCCCGACTTGAATCGGGGTTTCGAGGTGATACCGCCCGTCCGCCCACGTCACCAGCAGCGTGACCCACTCTAACTTCGGGGCTGGCTGCGGCTGCTCGTTTTGCAATAGCCCAGGGAGCAATACCACCTTGTCACGCTGGCCGGCGTGGGCCCGTTGCGGGTCCGTATCGGCGCGGAGGCAACGCATCGTCCACGCCCCCTGTTCATTCGCCCGGGCTGCGGCCAGGTCCTCAAGCGTCGCGCCGAACCGCCGATCCATACTACGCACATGGGCCGGCAAGGCCAGAGATTCACGGAGCGTTCGGTCACGCCCGCTCAGGAAAAGCTGCAACGCCTGGCGCGCGTCCAGGTCGGTGTCCGTCACCCGGCCGGGCAGCAGATAGACCATCACCTCTTCGTGCGCCTTGCCCTCCAGGCCGGCCACCGTCCCGGAGAAGGTCAGGCGGTCGGTCCGCTCCAGCACGGCATCGACGATCGCGTGGCCATCGGGGCCGGGCCGGGTCTCAAGGGCGGTCGGGATGTAGTACGGGCCCGGAGCCGTTGCCTCCTGCTGCTCGGCCACAGGCTGCCAACCGACCTCGGGCCGATCCGTAAAGAACACCACCGGCTGGGGAATAACCGGGCGGCCGTCGCTAAAGGGATGAAGCAGAACCCGCCCCATGTCGTAGTGCCCGTCTTCGTCGGTGTAGACGAGCGGGCCGCGGTTGCCGGTATAGCGGCACCCGATGCCGGATAGCGGAAGGCCCGCTGTGTCGGTCACGGTGCCGGAGATGCAGACACTCCCCGCCGTGACCAGCTCGACATCCTCGCGCACCTCACCAACCTGCATCGGCTCGAGCATCTGCCAGGTGATGCCGGCAACCGGGTGGTACACCCGCAGCGGCGACTGGTGCCAGGCGAACTGGCCGATGCGGAACTCGAACCGCCCCGCCTCATCGGTGAAGACCAGGTCGTTGCCCTGGCGGTAGTCGCCGATGTGCGATGGACAGGCAACCATCGCCCCCGGGAGCGGCCGTCCATCAGGGCCGAGCACACGCCCCCGAAGCACGGCCCGCGGCTGCACGTCGATGCGATCGGCCTCGGTCACCTCGCCGGGCCGCAGCTCCACCCGACGCATGTTCCAGTGCCAGCCCCGTCGGTGCCACTCGGCGTGCGTTTTGCTGACAACACGGCAATAGTATGCCCCCGGCGGTAGGTCGACGAACTGATACCACCCATCGTCTTCCGTCGTCGTCCGCCACTCGAGGCCGCTTGCGAAATCTGGAGACACGATGATCGTCGCACCCGCGAGTGGCTCGCCGGTGTCCAGCGCTCGGACCGTGCCGAGCAGCGTCCCCGGCTCGGTCAGCCGGACGGGGGTCGCCTCGTTCGAAGGATGGCCTCGCCCGACCCTCGTGATTGGGGCAACCAAGCCGTCATCGGTTGCAATCTCGACACACGCTTGGCGCAGGCCGTGCGCGACATCAAGCCCTTCGAACACCACACGCCCCTGCACGTCAGTCTGCTCGGTCCACCGGACGCCGTGCTCGCTAATCAAAGTCACCGGCACCCCCGCCGCCGGCGAGCCATCGGGACGCGTCGCTTCCACCGCGCGCGTCTTGGGCCGGCCATACGGCACCGCCACAAGTTCAACAGGCTCGGCCTCGCCCTGAGAATGCGGGGTGACCGACCCGCCCTCGGTATGGAAACTGCCGCCCGGCGCGAACCTAAGGTAGTAACTGATCTCCGCATAAGGCACGCGGATCGTGAAATCTCCGTCGTCACCCGAGACCGCCGCCATCCCATTCTCGCCGGCGTGGTTCGCATTGTCCCAAGCATTGCGGATCGTGTCGCCGAACCCGCTGTGGTTCGCGACGACCCTGACCCCGGGCACGCCCTCACCGGCTTCGTTGACGACCCGGCCGTGGATGTAGACCGGCTCCAGCAGGTCGGGGATCGGCTGCACCGTGCCGTCCTGCGCGATCGCACCAGACGCTACGCCCAACGCAAAGAGCCACCCCAGAAGAAACGCCCACGCCCTGAACCCACGACGCGCGATCATGGCTGGTCCTCCGCTTGGGCTACGCCGATCGGCAGCCGAGTCGGCAGTTCGTAATCCACTTTATCCGGCAGCAGCAGCAAGGGATCACGCAGCTCGTAATCCCCGTCTCCCCAGACCACGAGCAGCGTTACCCACACCTGTTCCGGGGTCGCTGCCGGGGGGCTACCGTGTTCGAGATGCACGTCTTCGCATTGGTAGCGCAGGCACTGCATCGTCCAGGTGCCGTCTTTTTCGCTGGCCGAGCGCCGGACCGAGGCGATCGTTGTCTCGGGCCAGGCGAACCTCGGCTCGCCGCCCCCCTCGCGTTGCTCACGTTCGTGGCGGTCGATGCCGTCGATGTACGCCTCGATCTGTTTCTGGACCTGCCCGTCCCGACCCGACACCCGGCCGGGCAGGAGGTAGACCCGCGAGCCGGAGACCGGCTCGCCTACTTGGTCGGTTACGGTACCAGTGAACGTCAGGAAGTCTGTCGGCCGAAGCTGCGCCTCCACGACCACCTCGCCACCGTCTCTAACCGCTCCCACCCAGGCGAATGGCCTGTAGTACATTTCATCGCTCGGCTCGATCGCGTGCTGTCGGAAGTACCCGTCGTCGTCCATCGCACTGTCGATCTCGGCCTCCGGCGGGCGGAAGCCGACTACAAGCTTGTCGGCATCCTCGCCCTCCACTTCATCATTGACCAGACGGACCCGCCCCAGGTCGAAGAGACCCTGCGCGTCGGTGGAGACGCTAGGCGAGTAGTCCGATCTACACCAACACCCCACCCCCGCGATCGGCCGGCCCTCAAGATCAGTCAGGGTGCCGCGTACCCGGACGGTCCCTTGAGTGACCAGCTCGATCCCGTCGCGTACCTCGCCGGGCGACAGCGGCGCAACCTCTACTGTCACCCCGCCGGCGATCGGGTGGAACACCTCTAACGACTGGATCGGCCGACCGAAGATACCCGGCCGCAGCTCGAAGCGGCCCTGCGCGTCGGAGTACACCGTATCGACCGTCGTATCGCTGTCGCCACCGTGCGCCGGGCATCCGACCAGAGCGCCTTCGACAGGTTGACCGGCCTGATCCAGCACCCGGCCGCGCAGGACCGCACGGGGGAGCATCTCGAAGCTGTTCACTTCAATGATTTGCCCCGCCGGCAGTTCCACGATCCGGCTGAGCCAGTGGTTCCCATGGGGCGGCTGGTCCGCGTGTGAGTCACAGACCGCGCGGTAGGTGTACTGGCCTGGGGGCAGGTCCAGGATCTGGAACCAGCCGTCTTCATCGGTCGTCGCGGTCCACCGCAGTGTACACAGGCGTTCGGTCTGCGCGATGACCGTGGCCCCTGCGATCGGATCGCCGGTCGAGGCGTCGCGTACGATCCCGACCATCGTCGTCGGCGGCTCTAAACGCAGGTGCTGCTCTTCATGATCCGTCGAATAGAACGGGGCTCGGGGTGCGAACTCGCCGTCGGATTCAACGCTCAAGACTAGCCGACCCAGGTGACCAGACCGCACATCATCGAAAACAAACCGGCCGAGTTCATCGCTCAACACCGTCCAGCGCTGGTTGCGGTACGCGCCGACCAGCGTCACGGGGATACCCGCCGCCGGCGATCCGTCACCCCGCGTGACCGACCCTCGGAACGGATGCCTCGGCCCGCGCCGGCGAGCAACCAGCAGAACATCCGACGTTTCGCCCGCGATGACATAGGCCCACTTCGAGGTGTAAGGCATGCCGTGACGAACAACGACCCCATATCCCAGCCCGTCGAAGGGGACGGGCACCGTGAATCGGCCGTCTGCATCCGTCACACCCCTACACATCCCGACCGTTCCGCCCTCGCCTTGCTCACTCGCGTGCTTCTGCGACCACCGCAGCACATCGCCCGTCACCGAAGAGTACGCCACCACCTCGATACCCGGCAGCGCATCGCCAGCTTCGTCCACCACCCAGCCGTGGATGCAGCCCGGCTCGACCCCCTCGGGCATCGGCTGCATTGACCCGTCCTGCGCGAGCGCGGGCAGCGCCACACAAACCGCCATCAGCCATGCCAAACAGAACCGGGAAAGCCGTGCTGGATCGATTTTCATCATGTCGGACTTTCTTTCGTGCGTTATCGACAAGCGTGCGGCTGCGGTTCTATCGCGCGCCGCCTACGCCCACCCATCCCCGAGGTATCGTTGCTGGGGGTATGGGATCGCCGCCCCACACTCCGAACATTCGCCGGTCGTATTCGCGGTCAGGTTGTAGCCGCAATCACGGCACTGACGCGGATCAACTGTTCGATTCGCACGCTGCACTGCCCAGGTGATGGCCGTGATCACAAGCAGCAGCCCGGCCCAGAACAGCGGGTCGTTACTCATCACGCTGCGCACACTCGTCAACGGGTACGCCGGCGACATCAGCCAGACCAGCCCGCTCAGCAGCACTACCGCCCACGCCAGCGCGAACAGCAGCGGCCGCCAAGGGCGGCAGAACCCCGTCAGCACGAGCAGGGCCAGCCAGGGCAGCGCGACGATAGGGGTGAAGATGTTGCCGATCACCGGGCAGAGCAGGCGGCCGAGTTGTTGAACCCGATCTTCAACGGGCCGGCGCTTGGGCCAATACGGCTGAAGCTGATGCATCTTGTAGAGCGAGCTCGACATGCCCCGGAACTCCAAGACACCCGCCCGGTCGTACCGGACCTCGGCCAGTATCCCGTGGTAAGGGTCGTGGATCTCGTACCGCGTTTCGCCGTCGCCGCATACGCTGACCTGCGTGACCTCCAGGTCTCCACCCAAGGCCTCCTCGACATCGTCGATCGGCGTCGCCGTGCCGCGCAGCGGCTGGATGCGTTCCGACATCCGGTCGAACCTGCTCTCAACATCGGCCTGATACTGCCGCTTCCACTGCTTGCGCTGCGGCGGTGTCCCGTACGCCCGGTCCCAATAGACCTTCATCCCGAGCCCGGCCACGACAAGCACCGCGAGCAGGATGTAGACTGCCCGCGACCAGAAGCGTATTGTCGGGCTGGGCCGGTGGTTTCCGGGGTTCACTCGGCGTCCTCCACCAGCGAGATCACGAAGCCGACATAGCGTTGGTGTTCCCCCTCGACAAACACCGCGTGGCCGGCGATTTGGCCGGACTCGGCGATGTAGCAGCACTCGGTCTTGTCCGCGCCGGGGTAGTCGGGGATGCGGATCAGTTCGCCACGGCTTGTACAAAGGTAGGCGGTCATGACTTCGCTTGAAAAGTCATTGGGCCGCGTGTAAGTCCGCCGCGTCATCAACACGTCACCAGCGGCGGACATCTGCTCCGGCATGACCGCCCCACCCTCGGGCTGGGGCAACGCCGTGTAGCCCTCGTCGTTGCTCCAGAGGTAGGTGGAGTAGACATTTGTCGTGCCAGCGGCGTGATGCCGCTGGCGATACACCCCCACCAGCACCACCCCCTCGTCGTTGATATCCATCGCCCATCCCCCATCAAACCCCTCGGGCATCTCAAGGTCGATGACATCATCAAGCGCGAACCAGACCCGGGGGAAAGACCCTTCGTCCCGCTCGTAGTAGCCGGCCATCATGCCTTGGTTATTGGCCGCGATTGCCTGAACCGTGTCGGCACCATCGTCACCAAGATCAACGAACCCGGCTTCCCGAGACCACATGAAGCCGCGCCACTGCCGGGTCGGCGAGTACCAGCCGACCACCACCCCCGCCTCGTTCACATCGCACGGCGCGATCTGGTTGCACGGCGGCGCATCAACCGGGATCACTTCGCCCT
The DNA here is from genome assembly GCA_011762755.2 of Epimenia babai. NCBI lineage: Eukaryota > Metazoa > Mollusca > Solenogastres > Cavibelonia > Epimeniidae > Epimenia > Epimenia babai. The sequence continues at coordinate 26,918 of WURV02156561.1, forward strand.
CCGGGCCGAGCAGGTACGCCGCGTCCAGGTGGTCGGTGTCCCGCCCGTTCTCGAAGGTCCGGCCGACCGCCCAGCCCGAGGCCGTCATATCCCTGACGCCCGACCACGGCTGGCCCGCCCCTACACCAACATCCGGCGATTCCAGAATCTCGACACGCTCCTCCCCCAACCGCCAGATACCCGCCTCTTGCTCACCCCATCCGGCCTTGAGTCCGAAGTAATCGCCCGGCACCACCACGCCCCCCTCCCGCATCCCCGGCCGACCCATCGGCATGAACCCTTCCATCTCCCCGTGCCATACAAACCCCGCCGCCTCGTACACCTCCGCCGCGGTCGCGTCGGGTTGCACCTCAGAACTCGACTCCTGCACAGGCGTTTCGACATCCTGCCCAAACGCCGCGGAGACCCAACTAAGTAGCATCGCCACCCACACAAGCAACGCGCGGACATCACGAAACATGGCTTCATCCTGAAAAGAGAAAACGAACGTCCTTGAAGAAAACGAAGCTGCTCACTCAGCTACGACTCCGGCGGGTGGCGCTGTCTCGTCATCCGCCTTGTCGGCCTCCGCAAACAGCGCGATAGCGTCCTCAACCGAGATCGCCCCGGTTACGATATCAACACGGTCATCGCTCCTGCGCACCATACGTACGATCGTACCGTCCGCCAGGACATATCGAAGCGACCGCCGGTCCAGAGGCGGCGGCTCCTGCACGGGTCTCCCCTCGCTCTCGCGGTAGGTCCCGACCATGAAGACATGCGCCTCGACTTCCTTCCCCAAGACCTCAATGGTCTCCGTGCCCAAGCCGTCCACCAGCCAAACCGTTGCCGATGTCGAAGCACGCATGGCGTCCCCTACCCCCCGGAAGTAGAAGCGATCGTGCCCCATGCGGATGTGGTAGGCAAACACCAAGTCCATCCAAACCGTCGGGACCGTCTCAACATTCGGCGAATACTCCGCCACCACCTCCTCCTGTTTTGGCTGATTCGGGCATTGCTTTTCGATGTGGAGAGCCCCCTCATGGACAACGGCTCTTTCGGCGGTAACTACATTACCGACAACACGCCGGAACACCGTCTCCTGACAAACGCCTTCAAGCGAGAACGTATCCCGCACTTCGGTATAGATCACGCCCCCTAAGACCGCCTGGCGATAGAACACCCACCCGTCGTCCTCGACGACCAATCTGCGGCGGTAGCAAGACTTCCCATTCGCTCCGGCGTTGTCCATCGCGTAGTCGTATCCCCTGTGCGGCGCATCCTCGATATCGATCAGCTCGGTCAAATGGGTGGGAGTGGATGCATACCCTTCCAGCAACGCGTCTGTTGGATCGTCCGGGGGCACGGCATCGGGTTGTGCATTGGCCGTACACACCACCTGGCAGATCAGGGTGACCAAGATCAGTGCAATCGTAGATAGTGACATGCTTGCGTACTTTCTCAACTGATGAAGAAGGAACTCGCTGTCTGCGACCAAGGTCTACTCGAACGACTCCACCAGCGCCGCCGCCTCCTCGGCGGTGACGGCGTCGGCCTGCATGGCAAAACCCGCGTTCTCGATCCGCATGCGCACGACCGTGCCGTCTTCGAGGACGTGCCAGAGTATCTGCTGCGCGGGCCGCTCGGCCGGGCGGGCCCGCATGTTTTCCGGGGGCTCGCCGACCATCTCGCGGGTCTGGGTGATCATCAGGACGTGGGCCTGGAACGTCTCGCCGCCGATTTCAACCGCTTCGGTGCCGACGTGCTCGCAGGCCATCACACCGATCGCGTGCCAGTCGCCGTCGTCCAGCCCCTCGCTGAAGCGCACCACGAAGGCCTCGTGCCCGGCGCGGAGGTGATAGGCGAAAGCCAGAGGCATCCAGCAACTGGGCAGCGCGTCTTCCAGCCGGCGGTAGGGGAAGGTTTCTTCGCTGGGTTCGTTGACGGTGCCGTCGGCGGAGTAACTGTTGATGACGCGGACTTCGTTGCCCTCGCGGACGGCCTCCATCGTCGCCAGTGAACCCCGGCGAGCGGTTTCGCTTTGCGCGAAAACGAGCTCGCCGTCGGCGTCGTAGACCTGTTCCTCATGCCCCCGGCTGCCGCCGTGCGCTTCTCGGCCGGTGTAGAACGCCAGCCCGCCCTCGGCCGGGCGCACCCGCCAGTGCAGGACCGTCGGCTCGGGCGCGGGGACGTTCGGGTTGTCGTTCGTCGCCGTCGCGCTGAGGTAGAAGTCCAGTTCCACCGCCTCGATACCGCCCTCCCCCAGCAACTCGGCCAGGTCGGTGGGCGTCGGGGCGTACTCGACCTCGGCGGCTTGGTTCGCTGGGGGCATGGCTTGGACGGACGTGTCTGCCGGCTGGGCGAGGGCCGGGGCGGTGAGCAGCGGCAAGACCGCCGCAACGATCACAGCGTGACGTACCTTGGGAGCTGGACACATAGGAGTTTTCCTCGGGGTGAAGTGAAACGAACGATTCATCATATAAGACGTGGTCGACTCGCTACGGGTTCTCAGCCGGGCGACCGCCGGCCCATTGCAGAACCTGCCCGACGATGGCGAGTTGTTCTTCTTCCGTCGCGCGGTTCCAGTCGGCGGGCAACTCGATCGGGAGGTCGTGCCGGAGGATCACCCATCGAGCGGCCATAAGGCGGGTGCCGGGGTGCAGTGGGCCGGATTCGGAGTCGGCACGATCGCCCATCGCGTAGAGGAAGGCAGCCGTGAGACGCTCGGCTTGAGCGTCTTCCAGCAGCGTTTCCGCATCCGGGTCGGGTTCCGGGGTGATAGTCGGTGGGTAGGCTCGGGACAGGTTATGGATCGCCTCTTTGACGATGCGCGGGTCTCGGTTTTCCAACAGGGTACACGCGGGCTCGAAGCTCTCGGGCACGCCGGCGTGGCAAAGCAACCAAACCAATGAGTCGGGGTGGAAGTCGTCGTCCGCACCGCGTCGGCGCCAGTCTCCTAACCCAGCGATCATCTCGATATCGCTGCGCAGTTGTGCGATGACGACAGGAACATCCGCCGCGTCGCCGTGCTCCAGCAGCGCCCGGCACGCGGCAAGCCGTGCGGCGGGGTGTTCGCTGTCGAGCAGCGCCCCGACCTCCTCCACGATCGCGTCCTCGGCCGGGCCTTCGCTGTTGGCGGCCTGCCAGAACAGCGCGACGACGTGGCCGTAGCTCGGCTCGGCCGCCATGCGTTCGCGGAAGAAGCCGATGCAACCGACGCCTTCGAGCTCAATCAGCCGCTTGCTTCGGTCGTCGCCCACCGTGCGATGGCCGATGCCGTGCGCATTGATCGAAGCACGCAGCCAGTGGGCCTCGGGCCTGTCGCGGCTGGCTTGCCACCATCGCTCGATGTCACGGACGACTTGGAGCTGGACCTCTACCGGGGCGTTGGAGAAGTAGACGCCTCGGTTGACGTGCGGCATAAACCGTTGGCCCGCGATGGCGGAGAGGATCTGCTCCGCCGCGTCGCGGTAGCGTAGGACATGGCTGCCGTTGAGCCCGGTGGAGATGCAACGGATCGGCCGATCGTCGTCCAGCAACGCGATCAGTGCGGGGACCGCAGCCTTGCCGAGGTGGCGCAGCGCCCGGGCGGGCGCGTTGGAGTCTTCGTTCGTCCCGCCCAAGCCCCCGCCCAGCACCCGTACCTTGCCCGGCACCGTCGCCGGCTGGCCCGCGATATCTCGCAGGTGGTAGAGGTGGTACGCGATCAGCTCGTCTTGCGTCAGCGCAGCCAACTCCTCCGGCTCAACCCACGCTTCGTCTTCCTCGGCCATCGCGTCGAGCATCTCGGCCATTTTCAGCGCCTCATGCTCGGCGGCACGGTAGCTCTCGGCAAGGTGGGGTCGACGCTTGATCCGCTCCTCAAACCACCCAACCGTCATGCGGAACCGCCGCGCCGCCTCCCGCCGGTCTTCGCCGTTGTAGAGCGCATCCATCGCCGCCTCATACGCGACGGGCTCTCCCTCGGGGATCGGAAACGGGCCTGGCCCGGGATCATCCAGCGGGTCACGAGAAGGCGGGGCGGTCCGCTCTACAACGTTGCTGTAACCGGCCTGCCGCAGTACTCGGTGGGCTGCCTGACGCTGCTCATCGTCCAAGCCGTGCTGACCGAGCACGATGATTAACCCATCCTCCGGCCAGCCCGCCTCGTCGGCATAAACAGCGATCGTTTCGGGGTCGAGGTGTAATGCGTCGTGGTAATCACCGCGGTAGCGAGATACCGTCACGACCCTTTCTGAGGCCTCCTCATGCACGCGGTATGCCGGGTGGATCGGGATCGCCACCGTGTCGGGATGAGCGCGGACATCGTGGACACGGGTGAGTGTATCCGAAGGCAGACACCACTCGATCCCTTCGAGATGCCAGGCATCACGCTCAAACCGCAGCTTGAACACCCGGCCACACGCAGACACCACCACTGCTTCACGGCCGGTCACATAAGCCAGGTCCAGGGAAATCCGGCCGTATTGATTCGCCATCAACTCCAGGAATCGGCGGGCATTGGGCGGGCCATGAACCTCATGCAGCCCCGGCTCCAGCAACCATGGGTTGGGAGCCTGTAACGACCGCGCTGCGTCCTCCCGGCCGGTGACGACGTGGTCGATCCATGTGTACACGACCCCTACCGGCCCCGACGGATCGGGCGCGGGCAGCGGCTGGAGATCGCTGCCCTCGGCTTCGGCCTCACGATCGACCTGCGGTGGCTCATCCGCCCGGGGCGGGAAGTCGAACACGGAATAGCCGTTGGTCCGAAGATTGACCGTGATCTGCCGGGCCCATCGCGGCTCGCCCCCATCACCTTCAGCGGCAATCATGAACAACTCGCCTTCATCATCCCACACGATCGCTTGCGGGCTGCCACGGAGCTGGATGCGGTCGCGGGTGATCACCCAGCCCTCGATGTAGGCCTGTTGAACATGCGACACCCCGACCCCCGACAAGTCTGCCAACAAGTGCTCCCCTGGCCCATCAAGCAGCCGGATGCTACCGATCCGCTCGCCCCCCCGCAGGAATACAATCCTTGGCGGATCACCGTCGCGTGATGCAGTGACCTGCATCGCATCGGCCTCTAGGCGATTGACCTCCGCTTCGCCGCGATGAATCGGTGGCACCTCCTCCAAACGCTTGTACCGACACGCATTTAGCCAATGACGGTTGCGGGCACCCAGCGTGTTATGCACATGCAGGCGAACGATTTCAGACGCGCTGCGCCCCGGGAACAGATCGTCCGATACCCAACCAGCCCAGGACAAGCCCCAGCTTTCACCATCATGGAAGAAGACAAAGCAGTAACCGGTCCGCGCGAACGCAGTGTTCGTCAGCACCGCCGCAAGGTCCGGGCGGGCGTAGACATGGCGAAAGTGGGTATCAGCGTCGACAGCCTCAAAGTCATGCAGATAGCCACCGCCCGCGTGGAACCGCCGCATCCATCGCTGGGCAAGGGACTCGTTCTCCTGCGGCAGTTCCCCGGTGTCGGGGTTGTCGTGAATATGCTCAGCTAAACCATCGACATCTTCGTCTACGATGGCCTGTAGTGCCGATGTCGCAAACAGGGTGACCTCCTCTTGCAGCCGGGCGTGCTGGGCCTGAACCGTCGCCAGCATCAGGTCCTGCGCCCTACCCGGCGGGCAGATGTCGATCGGCGTCTGCGGGCCGGTCATCTCCGGCGTATCTGCTCGCCTCCACGCGTCGGCACCGATCGCCAATAACGCCTCGATCGTCGGGATCGCCGTAGCTTCCAGCTCGGCGAGGTTCTCTTCGGTCCGGTTCACCCGGTAACGCAATCGGATGAAGTACGCCACCCGGTGCAGCGGCGTCCCCCACTCCATCACCTCCAGACTCACCCGGTTCGGGTCGGCCCCCAGTTCGCCCAGCAGCCGGACCATCTCCGGCTCAAGGTTGTCTGCCGCGAGGTGCAGTGGTGGGAGGTTCTGTACCAAGCCCGGCAGGTCCGGGTCGGCCCCGTGCTCGATCAGCAGCCGGGCGAGGAACAGCCGCTGCTCGGCCGTCGTGTCCCGGTACCACCAGTGGTTGGGCGACAGCAGCGCGGTCAACGGGCGGTGGCCGTGTTCTTCCTGCGTATCTGGGTCGAGCCCGGCTGCGGCGATGCGCCCGGCCCGCCGCGCGGCTTCTTCAAGATCAATCTCATCCTGCGCTACCGCGCTCACCAGTTGGTGCCAAGCGTCGCGATCAACCTCGGCCGACCGAACCGACTCGGGTTCTTCGGGCGCAGCGCCTTGGGCATTTTCGGGCGATTCCTCTTCCGGCCCAGGCGCAGGTTCCCGCTCGGACCCCGGCACGCGGATCGTCATCGGGTTGCTGACGATGCGGACGGCTGTATGCCCTTCGACCGCCCGGGCGGGGAGGAACGTGAGGGCGAGGTGGATGGTGTGTTCGCCGGGAGGTAGGGCGAGCGGGTCGCCGTAGTTTTCGCGGGTGCGTTGTGGGATCAGCGTGCCGCGCCAGTCGAGGTGGGCCTCTTGTTCTTCCTGCCCCTCGGGGATCGCGTACCAGTATCCGGTGCGCAGCTCGCGGGTGATCGGCAACGCATACGGCTCGGGCAGCGGCATCGGGCTGAACTCAAGCAGCTGGCCGCCACGCCGCAGCGACGCATCCGCCTCGACCGCTTCCTCCGGCGGGACATAGGCGTACCACGTCCCATCCGTACAAAGCTGATACCGCAGCGGGTTCTCGGGCAGGTGCAGCTTGCGCGTGCCGTCGTGCCGGGCGCGGAGGTTGAACGTGATCGCCGGGCGGGTGGTACCATCGACTTGTTCGACGCGGCGAGAGCGGTGGGTGTGGTAGCGCACGCCGTAGAGGTGCAGCGAGACGCCCTCGACCGGCTCGCCGGGCTCGGTGAAGGGCTGTCGGCCCGGCAGGTGGCGGAGGCGGACCGTCCAGCCCCCGGAGATGCTGCCCGGGCCGAGGTCATCTTCGCGGTTGTAGAGCTCGACCACGCCGCGCTTGCCCGCGAGGGTGCGGAAGGCGTGCGGGCCGTCGCGCGTGGTCAAGGCCCCCAACCCACCGCGCGCCTCCCTGCCCGCGGCAACAAAGCCCCGGTCGTCCCAACACGCGGCGACATGCTCGGCCGTGACCGCGTCGAAGGCCAAACCCTCCAGCGGCACGAGTTGCACATGCCGGCTACTCAATCCGTGGGTGCTGGACAGCGGGTTATCGAAGAGGTTGACCCGGCCGTCGGGGTCGCCCTTGGGGCCGATCATCCACATCGCCCACTCGGCGGTATCGCAAAGCCCAGCCGGTTCGACGTACGCGCCGGTGTCCAGATCCAGATACCGCCATCTGCGTTGGCTCATGTCCCGCTCGATCACCGGGCCCAGACCCGACGTCGTGTCGGCTTCGCCGGGGAGGACATGCACCGCTAGCGGCGGGCAGGCCATCGAGCCCTCTTCCGGGCTGCGTGCCACGCTGGTGTACGGGTTGTAACGCGCGACCTCCGCGAAGAGTTCGGCCGGCATCCCCAAGTCTTCACCCGCGGGGCCGACGCCGACATCCGCCAGCCGCTCGACGGGGTAGTCGATCGTGACCTCCACCACCGCGCCGGGAGGCAGGAAGTGCTTGCCCATGCGGTAGCGCACGCGCCCGCCGGGCGGCAGCGGGTGGTCAGTCGAATCGGTGCGTGGGCCGTACTCGGATTCGTGTTCAGCCGCCATCCGCCCGCCGCGCAGATAGGTGTAGCGGCTTTCGTAGATGCGGCCATCTAGCGAGAGGATCGTCCCCGCGAGGCCGGGCGCGTAGCCGGGCACTTCTGTCTCCATCGACGCGTTGAGCGCCTCCCCGATCGCCTCACGCGAAAGGCGGTAGAGCGTCCAGTGCGACACCCACACGATGCGCTCGGCCGACACGTTGCGCACCTGCACCGTCAGCGGCACCGTCTCTTGGCCGGGGTGGATCACGACTTCGCCTTCCTTCCACCGACACATCAGCCCGTCCACCGGCAGCCCCCAGCCCAGCGCGGCGCGGTCGAGGTTGTCTTGCTCTTCGCGCTCGAACAGCTCGCGCGGGCGGACGACGACCTTGTCCCCCGGTCGCAGCGCGACCTGCCAGTCCCCGGCGACGCCGCGCCCCAACTCGGCACCGTACAACACCTGGAGGTCGGTCAGCCGTTCGGGTTCATCTCCGTTCACCCCGCCTTCCAACGCACCGCCACGGACAAGATCGATACGGTGATACGGCAACTGGTTGAGGTCGAACCCCGCGCCGACCAGCAAGCTCTTGAGTGTCGGCATCAATGCGTTTCGGCTGCGGACGTGGTACACCCCAAAGCGCGGCGGCGTGTTCCCGTGCATCACGGCGCTGCCCGACAGTTCGACGACCCCCAACTCGGGCGGCAGCCCGTCGGCCCCGCGCGGCGCGGTGCGGATGACCTCGCTGTTGGCATGGATATCCAACTCGTACCGCAGCGCCTCCGGCGGCGGGTCACGCTCCAGGGAATGTACGCAGGACACCATGACAACGACCTCCTGGTCCTCCGCGGCCGTCCACACTACGCGTGCGATGTACCCCGCACGCCGGTCGGCCTCTCGGTATGGCTTCGCGACCCGCCAGCGTGCGTGCCCCGCGGCCAGTTCGTTCTCCTCCAAGTCGACGACCCGAAGCTCGGGCGTGAAGTGCGTATTGCGGCAGGTGATGGTGTAAGTCGATCCGGAACGGGCTTCGAAGCGGTAGCCTCCCAAGTGTTCGATCATGCCACCGCCAGAGCCCGGCTGCGTCGCGGCAAAGCGACCGTCGTGCCGGATCGAGGTGGCAGGGTTCAACGCGCCCCAACTCAGGTCGAAACGGTCGGGTGCTTCCACGACGCGTTTGACCTGTGTGAATCCGTGTGGGCCGTCAACACCAAACGGGTGATGCTCCGACCGGATCATGCCGTAGGTGCCCGACTGCGTGCGATAGCCGAAGACGCGGGTCTGGTAGACCTGCTCGGCAGGCAATCCAAGGGACGCGGCGGACGTCTCATCCCCGATCATTCGTCCGAGGTTGCTGGGCCGGCCATCCGCCGTACCCGCATCCACGATCGCCACCAGCGACTCGGGATTCATGGTGTGCCATTCGGATTCGGTCAAAACGACGGCATATACCTTCCGCCCGGCGATGCTTTGCGGATAACTGGGTGAAAGCAACCAAGCATCATTGGGGCCGTCCAGATGTAAGACACCTCGACGGCCTGGGTCAGCGGTGGACCAGTACCGCCGATCCTCGGCCTCAATTGGAAGGGCATTTTCCTCCGCCGCTTCGTCCGCCTGCCCTTCAGATACGGGCGGGTTGACGCCGGGTCTCACCGACTGGCACGCCATGACCACCATCACCGCGCCCAGCAGCACCAGCGCGGCGCAGCAAGCCAAGCCTTTGCGCGTCAGCTTGACGGGCGTGGTCTCCGGCTCGCCGAATAGCCGCAGCACCCGGCGGCGCAGCGCCGACGCCGACGACACCGCCGCCGCCGCGGTCACCGGCATAGACGCGCGACGCGCCGACGAGCTTTTTGCTTCTCCCGGAAGGAACTTGACCAACGCACAGGCGTAGTCCGCCGGCTTCGCGCCGCTTGCGAGCACCATGTCATCACACGCGTTCTCCCGCTCGGCGCTCATCCGTCGGCTGACCACCCACACCATCGGGTGGAAGAACAGCAGCGTCTCGACGACGCGCTGGAACAGCAGCAGCCAGGGGTCGTAGCGCTTGAGGTGCGCCAGTTCGTGGGCGATTACCGCTTCGAGCTGCGCGGGGGTGAGCTGCGTCACCGCCGCGGCCGGGAGGAGGATCATCGGCCGAAACAGGCCGACCAGCAGCGGCCCGGTCGCAGAGAACTGCTCGGGCAGCAGGCCGACCCCCGGAACGCGCTTCAGTGAAACACCCAAGCGCTCGGCCTGCTGCTCAAACACCGCCCAGACCAGGCCCTTGCGGTCCACGGGCACCGCCGCCCGCCTCAGCCGCCGACCGCCCCGAAGCGCGGCCAGCAGCCGGAGGAGGAACACGACAAGCCCCGCGGCATACATCCCAATGACCCACGGCGACAGCCGCTGCCAGAGCGTCGGTTGCAGGTTAGGCGTACCGGCCGAAACGGGCGATGACTCTTCCGCGAGTGTCGGCTCGAGCGCAGCCGCGGCCTCGGCCTCGGGCGCAACATCCACGGGTAGCGGCCCATCGACCAGCCCGCCCGGGCCACTGTCCAGTGGGCCCGTATGCGCCCGGGCATCCCAGGCATCTCCCCCTACCGACCCATCGGCGTGACCCGACGGTGGGAACACCCACGGCGGATCACCGGCCGTGGGTGCCGCCGGTGTATCGTCAACATTCGGACCACCCGCCGCACCATCGGTCGTTGCGGCCTCGACCCCATCTGTCGCTTCGAACGCTTGCGGCTCCAAGCCGCGCGCCTCTGCCATCCCCGACGGGTCACCGGCTACACTCGGCGTCGGTAGTACCAGCAGATTCACCGGCAGGCAGGCGAGCATCAGCAGCAGCGTCAACAGATGCACAACGTAGCGTGCATTCGCCGACCTCCGACGCAGTAGCCACGCGATAAGCAACGCAGCCACGCCGATCACCAGCCCCTGCAACACGAACCACGCCAGCGCCTGCGTCAACGCCGGGCCGACCTGTTCGATCACCTCGACCAATGCTTTCATCACTTGCCCCCCTTCTTTTTGGTGGACTTGCGTTTCGAGGATTGGTCGGGATGTTTTCCGGGGGTGTTTCCGGGGGTGCTGAGTCGCTCGATCATTGCTTCGAGTTCCCGCCGTTCCTTCGCCGTGATCCTGCGGTCCTCGATGAGGTGGAGCATCAGCGCGCTGGCCGAGCCGTCAAACACCCGCTCGACCACGTCGCGCAGGATGCCTTTGGATACGGCCGACTCCTCGACCTCCGGCGTATAGACGAACGCCCGCCCGTCGCGCTCGCGCGAGAGGTAGCCCTTTGCGACCATCGTGTTCATCGTGGTGATCGCCGAGGTCACGGCGATGTCGTGGTCCGCCTCCTGGGCCAGCAGGTCGCGGACCCGGTTGGCCGTCATCGGCCCGTCACGCCACAACAGCTTGAGGATCGTCAGCTCCAGCTCGGTCGGGTAACGCGAAGGCGGACGCGGCATGGCAAGCTCCGGCAGATCGAAAGGACAAGGCCCGGCCACCGGTTAGAGGCGAAAGAACGCCCGGCGGCCCTTGATTCGACTAAACTAGAATTTATGCCCGACCGTGTCAAGACCTGTTTCTAGTAAAATCGAAAACATGCTCTTTCACTTCCCTGAACACCCCTCAGCCGCCAAACCACAACAGAAACACGCTACCTGTGTCGCATTGAGAAGGCTCACCTTCCCAAAAGGACACGGACTAGCAAACCTACTCACTATCTTCCGGGACAGGCTCTGCCCTCTTGTATTCGGGAAGAAGGTGCCAACGACCGTAGGCACGATCCTCATCGCTTCCCTGGATGGCGTTGTATTCTTCTTCCGAGACCGGCTCATGGACACGCTGGTGAGGCACCGGATTGGGAAACTCGTCTGATTCCCATCGCTCGATGATCCTTCGGCCGTTCGGCAGGCAGTACCAGAGTACATCGCAGGCATGATCGTTGGTCTCCGTACTCGCCGGTCCGTACTCCCGCCAGCTACGTCCTACAAGCACGAATGCTTCGACTTGTTCTCCGCCATACTCGACTTGTTCGGTGCCTACTTGTTCAAACCGATAAAAGTCGGTCACACCGCCAGTGGCATGAGCCGTATATGCTCGCTGCTGGATCTCGAATCGTTCATGCCCTTCACGCAGGTGATAGGCGACAGCTAACGGCACCAGAATCCCAGGGATCGATCCCTCGTGCGCATCCATCCCCACCTCGTATGTACTGCGGCTCAGTTCTTCGTCATCGCGGCTTCGCCGGGCCACCTCAACCTGCACAGTATCACCTTCCGGACCCAGTGTTGCATGCGAAGCGAGAAAATGCTCACCCGAGTATCGCTGGCACTGGCCCAACTCGACAAATGCGCCCTGCGCATCCAAGACCAGATAATGACACGCCCAACGCTCCCCTTCGACCACACGCGAATCGAAAAACTCGACGAGACCATCCTCGACAACGACCCGGCGGTGGTAGTAGCTGTCTTCTACTTCCAGTTCGGGGATGGTGACCTTCCAATACGCCTCGTACGCCAGCGATTCCAGACCCCCGGGCGGGAGAAGTTCCAGCAGGTTGGTGGGCGTTGGGGCATAGCTGTCATCCGTCTCTTGGGCGAGGGCGGATGAGCACGCGCCAGCCGAGAGGAGCAAACAAGCGACTTGCAAAAGATGCGTACACATGCGGAAACTCCGGGGATCAGAACCTGAGTGGACAGGCAGACGTGCCGAACTTTGACACACCTACTCGCCCCCCGCAACGCCTGCATCGGCGCGGGCGCGCTCCGAGGCCTCTTTACACGCCTCGACCTGTTCCCATTGCCCGTTGCCCCGACTCTCATCGGTGCCGATGTGCTCGGCATACTCCTCAGCCGTAGAGGGTCGATACCGAGTCTCCCAAGAACGGTTACGCGCGGGGAACTCCTTCATCGCACGAATCACGAGGCCGTCATCCAGGCAATAGTAGGTACGAAAAAGCTCATAGATGCGGCCATCGGGTTGCTGCCGGTAAACCTCGCTTGTTATGACATGGGCCGTAACCACTTCCCCGCCAAAATCGATGTCCTCTGTGCCGATGTAATCGAAAAACTCTGTCGTCCCGCCGGCCCCGTCGCCGCACAAGGGGTTGCTGAGGTAGGTGATCAGGAACTGCTCGTTTCCCTCACGGATGTGATACGCGAACGCAAGCTGCCGGTAAAACGATGGCGTACTCTCAGACGGCTCTGCCACACTCTTTCGATCCGTCAGATAGATGGCGTTTGCATCGTGTGTCGATATGTAAGCCCAGTCCACATGATTGCTGTCGGACGCCAGTCGAGATGACTCGGCGATCAAACCACCCGGCCCGATATAGACGTGGCCTAGGCCCACGGCCAAGCCCGATTCATCATGCGAAATGAACTTTGTGTGCGCCGACACCCCTTGGTTGTTCGGATCGACATCGGTGCCGCCTCCTTGAACAATCGTGGCTCGGCCTTCTTCGACCCGTATCTGATGGTGAACGTACCTGACCCAGTGCTGCTTTTCTTGGTCCGCTTCCCAGGCCGACCACTCCGCAACAAGATAGACATCTTGCTCAATGACCTCGAGCCCGCCCGGCGGGAGTAACTCCATCAATGTGGAGGGCGTGGGAGCGTAACCATCTTGCGCTTCGACCCGCGCAGCGACGCCGAGGGCCATACTGAAACCGATGATGAAGCAGAGAAGCTGACGCATACCGAGGCTCCAGTCGTGAACTAAATGGCGCGATTCATCCTACAGGTCCATACCGGGCGAGCCATGAGCATACCAGGCAGGCGGTGCGATCCGAAACACTACTCAGCGTCCAGGAATCGTCCCAACTCGTCGTTCAGCCCATCCGGGTCCTCGAAGTCGATGTCGTCGATCAGCCAGCCGGCGTCGGCGTCGTGGTGCAGAGTGAAGATGAGGACGCCGGCCTGCGGGCCCGGGGGCTGCTGGATCACGGTCGGCGTGGACGCGACCAGCGCGCGGTCGGCCCGGACCCAGATACGGTCGGGCGCGACGCCGGCCAGCCCCTCCCCGCCGCGCCGCGCGGGCGCTTTGCCCGGCACGCTCAGCCGTTGCTGCGTCACCCGGTCCCCCGCGAGCGCGGCGTTGATATACGCCGCCACCACCTGCCGCACGGCATCCCGCGCCGCTTCGGTGCCCACCGGCGGGGCCTCGTCGTCCTGTGTGCGTTCTTCAAAGCGGGCCTCCAGTTGCGGCGTGGGCTGGAAATCGGTCGCCAGCCCGTCAAACCCGCCGTGGCTGGGCAGCACCTCCAACGCGCGCAAGCGGGTTACTTTTTCTGCCTCGGGCAGGCCCGAAAGCAGCGCCGCCAGGGCGTTGGTGACGCGATCCCCCGAAACATACAACTCGCTGTGCCCGAGTGCCACCAGGATGATGTCGCGCGACAGCATCGTCTCGTAGTGCCTACGTTTGCTCTCACGCGCGGCGATGAACGCTTCGCGGCTCATGGGCGGCCGGTTTGCACTCGGACCCGGTGTCAGGTCGTAGAACAGGACCTCGCCGTTGAGCTCGACGAGAAACACATTCGGATCATCTTCTTGCTGCCAGACCCGATCAAACGCCCCGGACCTTTGCATCAGCGCCAACATGCGTGACCGGGCCTCTTCGATCGGCAGGTGGGTATGCAGGTACCGCCACTTGAGTGACCACGGGTTGTCACGCGGATCGGCCCAGGCCGACACCGGGTCAAACGGCGTCGATCCCGTGGGCGGGTCCCCGGGGTCTTCCCCGACCCGGGAGTCATACAGGGGCCAGGGCGGCGACGGCGATACCAGGATGTCGTTGACAAAGATGTCCCCGCCCCGCCGCCTCACAATGTAGGGGGCCTCGATATAGCGTCCGCCATCGAAGAAAAAAGAGCGGTCGATGAGGGCTGACGCCGATTCACCCAGTGCGTCTTGTGCCGTCGGCGGGAGCTGGCCGGGCTCCCCCGGAATCCCCGGTTTCCTCAGTTCCCCGAATGACGCCGAGTGGCAACCGACCACCGCAGGTAGGAGCAGGAGCGACAGCAGGAGGATCTTCATGGGCGAGACTCCATCGGGTTCGAACGTATTCGAGACACCTTACCACCGGCCCTACTCGCAAGGGCCGTGCTCCCGCCGAGATGCGAACTCTCAGGCGTTGCCCGACGGCTACGCCCCACCGCGCTACCGCCCGTGCATCTGGTCCCAGTAAGGTTTGTGGAGTTGCTCCGCCGTCGCGTCACCCCGGTCCTGCTCGAAGATTGTGGTGTGGTAAATGTCTAAGCCGACCAAAGCCATGACATCACGATGCGTCAGGGCCCGGATGTAGGCCTGGAAGTGCGGCGGGGTGAACGTCATCTCCCGGCGGGCCTCGCACGCGCGAGCGAACCGCTCTTCGACCGCACGGGTGCCCGCCTCGCTCTGCATGTAGACCAGCCCAAGCGCGGCGCGGCCCATGACGACGTTGACCTTGCCTTCATACTCGCTCTCGAACCAGCCCGGCGCGGGGCCGTCGTCCCATCGGGCGGTCAACTCGGCCGCGTCTTCCTCGGTGAGGATGTCCAGCAGGGCCTGCTCGGCCTCGTCCCCGCCGAGGAACCCCAGCCACTGGATCGCGTCGGCCCGCCCGGCGTAGCCGAAGTGGTCCGACTCGGCCCGCCGGCCCAGCGTCGGCCGGCGGATGTAGTCGAGGACGACCGGCACCGACGCGGCCGGGTCGTCGCTGAGGAAACAAATCACCTGCGCGATCTCGGGCCACTGCCGGGCTTGGTCCGGGTCCGCGAGCATCGCGTGCAGCGTCGGCAGGTCGTCCTGGTCGAGCATCGCGCGGACCAGCGCCGGGTTGAGCTCGTGGTACGACCCCCGGACCAGCCCCTCGGGCGTGCGTCGCGGGTCGTCCGGCGCGGCCTCGCGGGCAAGTGCCTCGGCCGATTCTTTCAGCCGCTGAGCCATGCGTTGGCAATGCGCCGCCTGGGCGATGAGCGCTTCGCGATGGGTGACTTGTACATCGCCTTCCCGGTCCGTACCCGCGCGATCGGAAGCGTTGCCTTGAGCATCCCCATCGGGTAACTCAGCTTCCTCTCGGATACCCGCCTCGATCGCTTGGATCGCTCCGTTGAGGATTCGGCGCATGTTGACATCGTCTGTCTGCTCGCGCAGTCGGTTCAGCTCCGGCAGCGCCTCTGCCCCGCCGATCTGTCCCAGCGCGACCACCGCGCGGCGGGGCACACGGTCGGTGCCGTGTTCCGCCGCGCGGATCAGGTGCGGCACGGCGGACTCCGCTGCGGGACCGATGTCCCCCAAGGCCTTGGCCGCGTATTGCCGCACGGCGTTCTCCGGGTCGGTGTTCAGAAGCTCGATCAGCGCGGGCACGGCCTCTGCGGCGTCGGTGCCGAACGCTCCCAAGTCGCGGCACGCCCATGAGCGTTCATGGCTATCAACATGTTGCAACAACTCGATCAGGCCCGGCACGGCCTTGGGCCCCCGCCAAACCAGTTGCAGATCGCCGGCGTTGAGGCGATCGCCCGGCTCGATATCGACCCGGAGCCCACGCCGCGTCCGGTACCCCTCGGCCGACGCACCGAAGCCATAACGCCAGCCGGGGATCAAGCCGGTCGCGCGGTAGCGCCCGTCTCCCAAGGGCGTGAATGTGGGCCTGATGGCGGGGACGCTGTCCGGCATAAACGTGTGCCACCCCAAGTAGTCCGCTTGGGCATAAAGCCGCGGCTGCTCGATGATTTCCTGCTCGGGGCCGACGATCTTGAACTCGGCCGACCCGCAGGGCTGAAGCGTCAGCAGCAAGTCGTCCGGGGGTGCGGCGTCGGTCGTGGTCTTCATCTTCAGAGACACAGCGTGCCGCTGGTCGTCGGTCCGCGCGATGACGGTGATCTCGATCTCGGCCGGCTGTTCCCGGCCATGCACCGAGAGCAGGTGGCCGGTGACCCGCCCGTCGGCATCGGTCCGCAATCGGTCTTCGTTGCCGTGGACACGGAGGGTGCTTCGAATCATGCCCTCACCGACCAGCGGCTCGATCGGCGTGTACATCTTGAGGACATACACCTCCAGCCCCTGGGCCGGCGAGCCGTCGGGCATCTCAAACCGCATCGAATAGGACGTCGCTTCGTACACCGCAAAGTCCACGCCCTCGACGGCCTGCCCCTCGGCCAGGCCGGCCAGTTCCCGCCTCGCGGTGTTGGCCGGGCGGTCTTCGGTTGGTGACGGCGCGTAGTAGCGCGGCCGGTTTTCATCGCACTCGACCACCACCTCGCGCGCGATCGTGTGGAGCCGGTACCGCCCCTGTTCATCCGTCTGGACCGAGGTCCGGTTGCGATCGATAGTCAAGACACGGACCCGTGCCCCTGCAATCCCCTCGCCGGTCTCCGCGTCGATGACCCGGCCGGTGATCGTACAGGAGGTCTCGGTATACAGGTCGGACGCCTGGACCTCGTCGACACCGTCGCGTTGATCCAATGCAGGCACAGAGGCCCGCGCATCGTCGGTCCACACCCCCGGGCCGTGCTCGCCGACTTGCAATCGGTGGAGCATCCCGATGCTCGGCACATTCTCAAACACATACCGCCCGTCCGCGCCGGTCACCGCCTGCCGTGGCGGTTGATCGCGGCCACCGACCAGCGAGACGGTGATGCCCGCCGCGGGCCGACCGCCCGGCTTGTCCAGGACGAGCCCCGTCACGCGGACGCCCGGGTCCGCCGGCGCGGCCTGACCCGATTGTTCTTGCGTATCCGGCTGAGGATCGCCCGCTTCCCCGTGCTCTTGTTCCGCGTTGCCCGGTTCTTGCCCCGCCGCGTCGGCCGGACCGGGCCGGATCGCGTTGCTCACCAGACGCACCGGGTTGCCAAACGCCGCGTCCACGGGATCAACATAGACCGCGACGCGGATGGTGTGCCCCCCCTCCCCGAAAACCAGCAGGTTGCCGTCCGCGTCTTTCCACTCAAACTCCGCATGCGGCACCCACACCACGTCCTGCCAGCGGTTGCCGGGGGCAAACGGCAGCACCTCGGTGTCGCCGGTGTTGAACACGGTCGAGCCGTACCAGACACCATCGACCTCGATCTCGAACTTCTCCATCGCCCGGACCAGCCGCATCTCCTGCTCACCGAAGTTGCGCAGGTCGAGGTACAGGCCCGGCAGCTTGCCGCCGGTGTTGTGGAAACTCTTCGCGTTCAGGCGGACCTGTAGCCCTTGGACCTCGGCCCCCCACTCACCCTCGGGCCAGTCGGTCGGGTCTTCGTTAGGCGGCGCGTCTTGGCCCGGCTCGACCACCGCAACCACGACCGGCGGGCAGTGCAGCAACTCGTTGATCGAGCGAACGACACTATCGCGACGAAACTCCTGGCACTCGACCTGATACCGCCCGGCACGGGGCAATGGCAGGGGCAGCTGAAACGTCAGCGTCGCCTCACCGCCGGGCTCAAGCGAGAGGTAGCCGGGGAACGGGTCGTCGCCTTCGAGGCCATCTCGGCCGACGAAGTACCGCCGGTTGACTTCCGCCGCCGTGGCGTAGCGCGCCTCGTCGCCAAAGGCCGGATCTACCTCGGTTTTGCCAACCGCGCCGTCCCCCGCGGTCCAGACGTGCATGTTGTAGTACGCCCAGGTCACCGGCTGGTCCGTGACATTCCGGACCACGACCCGTACCGTCGGCCGATCGCCGACTGTCCACACCTCGCCCTGCTGGACAAACCGGCAGCGCACGCCATCGACCTGCGGCCCCCAAGGCAGCACGGCACCATCCGCCCCTTGGTCCGCCGTGTCCAGCGCGGGGGCGGGTTGATCTGATGCGTCTGCTGGGTCTGAGCCCGCGTGGTCCGGCGTGCCGCCATCTTCCTCTTGCAGCGGTGTACCATGAAAAGCACGCAAGATGTCTGGCGTGATCTCTCCGGTCGAAGTCTCACCGGTCGATGGGTGATGCAGCGGGATCGGTGTCAGCATGTCGCCCGCTCCGACTCGATAAGCGACGGCGTGCTTCCGGTCCACAACTTCTGTGCCTACGGAGAAAGTGATCGTAAGATCATCTGCCTGCACCTGCCCATGCTGAAAATCCGTGGCCTGCATGTAGGTCCGAGTCTTAACCGCGCCGCCGTTCCCGCTGCCGTGCAGAATCTCGACTGGGACCCAGACCCCGTCGATCTCGCGGGCGTCAAGCACGTGAAAATACTCGTAGCCCGATGAATCGGCTCGGGCACCCCCGGCCTCGCAGTAGAGCAGCATCCCATCACGTGCAGGATCGAAGAGGAAGCGTTGATCGTATAGCCCCGCGACGCCATTGATGCGTAGCTCGGTCAAACGGGTTTCGGGGAAGCGGTCATCCTCGATCGTAGCGACCGAGCAGGTATAGCCCCGACCGAGCGACTCTGCCAGCCAGCCGGACAACGACAATCGATGGAAGACCGGCTGCCGTCCTTCGAAACTAACAGCAAGGAAGGCCTGCTGCCCGGTCATGTAGTTGAACAACAAGTCTCTTCCGGGACCAAGGGGCGGCATCGCATCTGAGATCGTTGCCTGAGGTGACCGCCCTTCGCGCGGATGCAATGTACGCCACCAATGGCCATCCCAAGCCGCATCGGCCTCGCGCTCGATTTCCCCGGCATCATCGAACCACTGGGATTGTCGCCGGTGGTGTTCTCCCAACCAGTAAACCCGATAGCGCGAGGCATCGATCGGCGTGGCCTCGCCCGTTTCCAGCAGGACATTCTCACGACGCATCTCCAGCGTCACGGAGTAGTTGTTGAACTGTGTCTCGCGTGCTTCAAGCATCGCACGCATGTCCAGCCATTCCTGCTCTTCGGGGCGCTCTACGGCCGCGCCTTCCTGCTCTTCCTCTGTTACCTCACCCGCATCCCTACCTGCATCGCGCTCTTCCACCGCCCGCTCGATCGCCCGGGCCATGTCCCCGGTGATGGTGCTGCCGGTGATCGAGACGTGCTCGCTCAGCGGCTGCCTTATGCTGGGCGCGGTGACGGGTTGGCCGTCGATACAGATCAGCAGCGGCTCGTTGAGGTGGTCGCGGGTGTAGGCCTGCAAACGCTCGGCGGTGTCGGGGGTAAAGGTGAGTTGGATCGTCCAGCCAATGTACCCCGAAGGCATGGTGTGTACCTCGGCGACATCGTCCACGGTCAGCAGCGCCTCGCCGAGGCGGTAGACCGTGCGAGTGTCGCCGCCTTCGCCGTCGGGGACTTCCATCGCCTCGACCGCTCCGCCCAGCCGCAGCGGCTCGGGCCGGTCGAAGCTCGCGGGATAGATCGCCAGCTTGGCGGCTGCTCGTTGGTGTTGCCGGTAGCTCTCGACCGCGACCAGTTTCTGCACGATCTGCAGGGCCCAGCGGTCCCGTTCGGGCAGGTCGTCGGGGTCGGCGTCCGCACGGATCGCCGCGAGTTCCTCGGCCGAGTAGTGATGGTCCACCCAGCCCCGCAGCGCGGCGAACACCGCCCGCTCCCGCTCCGAGCCCTCCTCCACCCACTCGGCCCCGTCGTGTGTCGGGTGCATCGCCCCGATACAGAGGCGATTCTTCGTTTCGCCGAATCGCCGACCATCGATCGCGCCCTCGACTCGCTGGCCCTCCGCATCGGTATAGCTGAACCCCAACGTCCCGCCGTCCCAGAACGCCGCCAGCTCGTGGAGGGTGATGCCGCCGCCCTCATGCCCGCCCTGAACGGGGTGTTCGTAGTGAATCCGCCGGGCGTCCTCATCATTCGGGTACTCATACGCGAGGCCACGCAGATGGTCCGACACCCGGGTTTCAGGCAGGATCCCCATCGCCTCCATCGTGAACTCGGCTTCGGGGACCGGCTGATTCAAGACCTGGTCCCGAAACACAACCTCGCGCCGGTGCTCCCCTCGATCGGGCGTGCGAGTGGTGTGTACATACCGGGCGGGTATCCAGATACCCTCGGCCTCTATATAGGTGAGCTCGGTATCCCACGTACTCTCACCTTGTCTGACGTGTCTCTCGATCAGATTCCCCCCCTGTTCGAGATCAAAGCGGAGCCGTCTCAGCGAACCAGGCTGCGTTAGCTCGACCGTCACGACCGACCCCTCGCGCGTCACGGCAAGACGGCCGCCGATCTCGTCGCGATGTTCATAGAAGAAGACGAGCCAATCGGGGATCGCCGAGCCGTCGTTCGTCAGATACCAGTACGGGTCCAGACTCCGGCTCTTCATGCCGATGTGTCGGCCGGCCTCCTCGGCGGGGAGGATCACCATCGTGCGTTCCCAGTCGTCACTCCCCGCACGCCGGATGCCGTCGGAGAGCTTGTAGAACGCGCCGCCATAGATCATCTCGTCGGCCACGGAAATCTGCCGGGGGTCTTCCGCACGCACCCCGCCCTCGGTCCGCTGTGCTTCGGTGACCTCCCATCGCCAGCGTTTGCCCTGCGTCCGGTCGGTCACGAACTCGACCACGCTGGTCATGAAGTAGCCATCGCCCTCCGGGCCGACGCGCCGACTGGTCACGTCCGCCCCCCCGGTCCACGTCTCGATCCGGCGCGTGTTGTCGCGGTGCGCCTCCGCCACCCGCAGCAGAAGCTCAAAGTCGCTGCCTTCCATCGCACCCCCACGCGCCTCATCCTCTGGCCCGACCGGGCCCTCCTCCTCCCCGCCCGCCTCGTCCGGGGCCGGCCGCTGCTCGCGGCCCAGATGCTCCATCCAGCCCATCAAGTCTTTGCCGGTCTGTTCCAGGATCAGCGCGTCGGCTTCGTCGTAGGGCATCCGTGACACATGGTTGTCGTCGTAGACAATCCCGATTGAGTCCATCCCATCAACAAGCGGCAGCTCGAATAGGACCGCGATCTGCGAATCCTGCTCGACTCGCTGCTTTGGGCGGACGAAGACATACGACGCATGGGACTGCACCCAACTGGCCTTCCGCTCCATATCCCAATCCGCAAAATCTTCCGGCAGCTCGGCCAGTTCCCAGGGCGAGAGGAATGCCTCGTAGCGATCCAGGCCGGTGTCCAGCAGTGCGGCCAGACGGTCCGGGTACTGGTTGTCGTGATCGGCCGCCCATCGGGTCAGGAAGAAGTGCAACTCGCGCAGATTGCCAGCCGAGACCGCCCGGTTCCTCACGCTCATCGTAGGTTCTGGCTTGGCCCGCTCACGCTGATGCTCAGCATTGCCTTCGGCGTTACGGGTAAGAACTAGACGATCGTCTTCCCTATTTTCGCTGAAAATCAGTGTGAGGACATCGTCCTCGAGTGCGTACGGGATCGTGACGGTGTGCCGACCACGCTCCGTGACGACGATTTCATGCCGATCCGGGTCAAGCTCATAATCGCTATCGCTAACAGGCTCTCCGTTGAACTCCGCGTACAGCATCCCGTCCTCACGGAAGTCCATGAGGTATTCGACATCGCTAGGCAGATACTCTCCCTCGGCCCACTGGGCATACCACACACCACGCAACTCTTCTGGGGCAGAAGCCCGATCTGTGGGATCATCCTCTTCCGGCACACCCTCCGCCGGCCGCTGCTCCCGCCCCAGATGCTCCATCCAACCCATCAAGTCCTTGCCGGTCTGTTCCAGGATCAGCGCATCCGCTTCGTCGTAGGGCAGGCTGTTGGTGTGGTTGTCCTCGTAGCACACGCCGATGCGCTCCATGCCCGCGACCAGCGGCAGCTCGAAGAGGATGACCTTCTCGGTGTCCAGCGTCACACGCTCACCGGGGAGGACGAAGGCATACGAACAGTTCGCCTCGGCCCAGTCGGCCCTGCGTTCGTCGCTCCATTCGCGGTAGTCGCCCGGCACCTCGATCTCGGACCACGGGGCCAGCAGGAACTCGGGCGTCACTAAGTCAACTGTGAGTAGCACGCCAACGGAGTCGGGGTAGATGTCCCGGTTGGGACGGGCGGCCATTACCAGCCCTTGATACATGCCCCGCATCTGCTGGGCCGACCGCATCTTCGCCCGCGTGCCCATCGGGTCCGGCGGCTGGGAGCGCATCCGCCGGTGCTCGGCGTTGCCGGCTTGGCTGCGTGTCAGGACGATCTGAATCGATTCGATCGCCCGGGGATCAACCCCGATGGAACCGTCGGCCCGCTGGTGGGTCAATACCAAGACCCCCTGTTCGACGGTGTATCCGAGGAAGGCGTCCGGCTCACCCCGCTGGTCAAGCAGGACCAGGCGCTGGCGGTCCGTGTCGATGCGGTATCGAATTTCAGCTTCTGATCGGCCCCGAGCCTGAATCAAGCCATCGTCTCTGATATCAAACGAATCCGTCTCGTCAGTGGGCACCCACTCCCCGCCAAGCTTCTGGATGTACCACATGCCCAACAGCTCATCGTCGGCCTCGCCATTGCCAACAGGCAACCTCTGACCCCGGCCTTCGGCACCGCGAGTCAGGATCATCCGGCCGTCCTCACCGGCCTCGCCATAGGTCACCATCAATGCGCCGTCTTGGATCGCATAGCGCATCATCCCGGCGGGTTGACCGTCCTCTATCAGATTGATCACCCCGCGTTCCGGGTCCACGCTGTACCGAAGATCGTCTTCCACCAGTTCATTGTTTAGGAACATCCGCAACTCACCGCCCGCGGTGAACTCCCAGCGGTACTCCTCGATCTCATCCGCGAGCTCACCCTCGGCCCACTGGACGTACCATGTGCCTTGGAGGCCTTCGTCCGCTCCCTGCGGATCCGCCGGCAGCGATTGGTCGCGCGTCAGCGTCATGACGCGCCCCTCCCGGCGGAGCGTCATGGTGTCGCCGTCGATCTCGATCTGCGCGAACAGGTCGGGCTCTTCGCCTCGCCCCCCCGTCAAGAGCGTGCCGGCCTCTGGGTCATGCCTCCAGGTAAACGCTTCCTGATGCCCCGAGTCGTTCTCGAAATACCCGGCCCCGTCCGGCTCAAACGCCATCCACACGACCCCGACATCGGGGACCTGCTCCGTGGCCACGCCCCAGCGCCCGACCAGCGGCGAGATATCAGCTGCCGCGTCTTCCTCGCCCACGCCTGGCAGGCCGCGCAGGCGCAGCGTCTCTACCTTGATCCGCTCGTAGGCGTCTTCGCGGTAGAGCAGTTCCCGGCCCTCGTCGCCGCGCAGAACGATCCGGTCGTCACCGACGAACTCGATGACCAACGTCCCGGCTGGTTCACCGTCGGCACCTGTCAAGCGTAAGGACTCACGGCCATCAACCTCGATCGCCTCAACCAGATACGCCGCAGCCCCACCGTCAGAATCGAAGAAAGCCATGCTTTTGTTTTCAGGATCAAACTCGACAATGCCGGCGATGTTGTCGATCCGATCATCACACCACACCCACCGTCCTGCCAACGGGGACTCGCCTTGCGGCTGTGCGGCCAGGTCGGGCGGGCCCAGCGGGGGCATCTCTTGGGCCCCACTTATCCGGTGCAAAAAGAAGCTTCGGCCATCGCGTCCCAGGGTGATCCGGCCGTCTTCCACCACCGCCTCGTAGAGCGTCTGCGTTTGCAGCTCGTTGCCATCTTCATCTTCGCCTAGCGTGAGGAAGCTAAACGTCTGCTCTTCTTCGTCATACCGCCAATATCCTTCGCCCGCTTGGCTGTACCGCGGCAAGGGCAAATCTTCAAACGACATCTCGTCAGACCATCCAAACGATCCAAACGTGCCGTCGCCACGGAGTGCAAACAGCTCAGCCCCCGTTGCCGCGTCGGGGTCTATGCCCGCCACCCAGAAGCCGATAAACCGAGAAGCGTCTCGGGCACCTAGCCTTGCCCCCTCAAGTCCCCCGCCGCCGAGCATCCGGCCGGCGTGGCTTTCGTGTTCCTGCCGCAAAACACGAGCGTTTTCTACCTCTGACACCTCGACCTCGATCGTACCGGTGAAGAGGTAGTCTTCTTCGGGCATGGCCGGGTCGGTGTGCTGCTCGGGCGTAGCCCGGCTTCGCCGCCAAGCAAAACGCACACTGTGTGTGCCCGCTTCGAGGATCAAAGGCGCGCCGTCCTCGACCGCAACCCACAGCAGCTGACCCTCATCGTCCCACAGCGGGGCAGCCACAATCATCCCGCGCCCGGACACCCGGTTGAAGGCACTGCTCGGCTGCACCGTCATGCTACGCACAAGCTGATACCGCACATGCCGATACCACCGGCCGTCTACCTCCAGCCGGCTGCCCAGGTGCGGACCGACCGTGAGGTTAAGTCGATGATGATCGGTTGGCTCGGTGAAGGCCGACAGGATCAGCGGGGAGTTGAGGTCGGCGACGTCGTAGTCCGCGTACTGCTCGGGTGCGACCCGCTCGATCGCGGCGCGCACGCCCTCCACCGGCTCGCCCCACGCGGCTTCAGCCACGTCGATCGGGAACGCATTGCTGATGACTTCGAGGGCCTCGGCTCCGGGGTCCGCCGCGTCCTCATCATCCGACCGCGACACCGCCACTTTCAGCCGGGCGGTGTATCGGCCCGTTGACAGCAACGCGCCTTCCGGTGTTCGCAGGGTTCCAAGCGGTACGTAAGTGCTGAACGGGATGTCCGATCGCGCAGCGGGCAGGCGGACGGGGTCGGCCGCGAGTTCTTGCCAGACGCCCTCGATCTCGATGGCGACCGGCCGGATGTGGAACCACGCCCCTGGCCGTATGCGACCGTCGCGCCACGCAGCGCGATCAGGATATAGTTCCCGCTCGCGTGCTCGTACATCAGGTCACCTTTGCCCAGCGCGCCAAAGTGATTCACGATCGGCCGATCATCCGGGTTGGGCGGCAGGTCCAATAGCTCGCCGGTGCGCAGGTCCAGCACCCGGCCGGTCAAGTCCAGCGACCCATCGGGCAGGTGCGGCTCGTCCATGTCAGGGATCACGACCCGACGCGACGCGGTGCGCTCGATCTCCCGGAACTTGACACGCAGCCCGCCGTCATCTGTTTGGCCAAGAACGAGTACCTCAAACACGGCCCCCTGATCGCTGGTCACCTGCAACGCGTACTCGCGTTCAGGTGATGCAAAGCGCCAGGCAACTCCGCCCATCGCCACAAGGTGTGCGGCATCCTGCCCTTCCGGGTTATCGATGCGCCACAAGCGAAGCGTCCGGTCAACACCTGTCAGCCCGACCTCGACGCCAGGCATAGCGACCAGCAGTTCGTCGAAGGCCAAATCCCCGCCCGCCGCCCCCGCCAAGGTGTGGTCATCCCCGGCCCCCTCGGGGAGCATATCGGGGGTCAGATTCGTGAGCCGGGCCTGGTCCAGGTCCAGGATGTAAGGCCAACCATTGCGCCCGGTTGCTGCAACGGGGATCGTTAACTGGGTATAGCCATCACCCTTACCTTCAGCACCGCCCCCCTGTGCTTGCCCGCCGTCCGCGAACGCCCATGCCTCCAGCCCTTGGCCGGTCTGTCGCCTTAGCAAGATATCGAGTTGATCAGTGCTGACTGGTCCGGGGCGGTTGGCTTGGCCTCGGCTATCGATCGTGACTACTAGCAACATATCCCGGGCGGTGGTCGGACGTTCAAAGAACAAGATGTGCCCCGCGGGCAACGACTCACCAGCAGGTACCGGCAGGTACACCAGCCCGGCATGCTCAGTCAGCCAGGCCTCGCGTGTCGCCTCGTCCCAGTCCGCATAGTCACCGGGCAGCGCGACCGGTGGGCGCAGCGGGGAGAACGCGCCACGTGGGTCATCGCCCAGCAAACCCGCCAAGGTCTGTGGCAGGGCGTTGCCCCGCGCATTCTCCCACTGCGCAGCCAAGATCCGGAAGCTCGACTCATACCGTCTGGCCGCTCGCTCATGGTAGGCCGCTTCGCGCTGCTGCCTGAACTGCTCGGGGTGTTCTTCGCGAGAGAAAACAAAATCATTGGGCTCATCGACGGAGATGTAGGCGATTCCATTGCGGAAATCCAGCGGACAGACTTTGGTGTCTTCGCCGGGGACCACGAACACAAGCCGGCCCAGTCCATCAACTTCGTAGTCCATCACCATGCTCTCGCCGCGTGCCGGGTCGATGGGCAGGTCGATCCGCCCGTCCGGGCCGTAGCCGCCGAGGGTGTAGATGCATTTCCCGTCTTCTCGGAACTCCCATACGCACCACTGGTCGGTCGGCAGGTAGCGGCTATCGACGAACTGTCCGTACCACACACCGAGAAGGGCCTCGGCGGGGTCGGCGGGGGCTGCCGGCTGTCTTTCGGGAGCATCGATAGAAGCTGGCAAGTCGATGTCAACACGCTGGCCGTCAAGCGAAAGCCCGGGCTTCATCGCGACATGGCTGTAGGTTGCCACGCTCACCGGGCGGCGTTGTAGGCGGATGCTGTGGATTCCACGATCATCTACCACATACTGCTGACGGAGAATCGAAGGCCCTTCGTGCCCCCGATAGACCGGGTACATCCTCTCCCGGCTGCGAACTTCGCTCCCATCCTCATATGTCGCAACAACCCGGAACTGATGGCTTTCTAGGAGTGCGTGGTCGATCGCAACCGTGATGTTTGTGAATCGCGTTTCATCTTCCTCTCGCACTTCCGTTTCTGCCCCCGCGAGCACAATACCCTCGGCGATGCGGATGCCGGCGCTGTCCATCCGCGGGGTCACCGCACGGCCAACATCTTCCCATGCTTCATCAGGCCGCGTGAAACGTAGTCGCAGGATTGCCGAATCCGGCAACGCGTCTGGCTCGGTAATGGGCAGCTCGTAGAGTTGCCAGCACTGCTTCTGCTCTGGATGCCCCGTTGCATACCGCGAGGCACGGAAGGATGTCACGGTTTCACCAAGGCCGGGCAGAGGCCCGCCCGTCTGAGCATCCACCAAGGCGATCTCACTCATCATCCCGCTGCTGAACTCTGGGTGTCCGATGAAGATGAACAGTTGTTCCGGCTCGTCTTCCCGATCCCACATAAAGCCGCCAAGGTGTGCGATGCCATCAGATAGCATCGATGGCTCCAACTCCGTACCTGTCCAACGCCAATACGGCCCGACCAAGCCCTCGCGGCGTGGATTATTCGCGACGCCGGGTGGGACCTCGTGGTTTCGGCCAAGGATGACCTCGGGATAGTGGGGCCCTCCGATGTCAACGGGTTCTGATTGGTCTGCGTCGGCCTGCTTAGCCAGCAGCGCCTGCTCTGCCGCCGGGCTTAGGCGCTTTTCAACGACACGGTCCCCGACAAAACGCACGGCGATCGCGCCGGGGGCGTAGATGGTCTTGGCCGGGTCCGCGGCGACCGGGTCGCCGTACCATCGCCAGCCGTGGGGCAGGTCGTCCCGGCCACGGTTGGGCAGGCCGAGCACGGCCTCGACCTGCTCGCGTGTCCGGCCCTCCCAGACGTTGGCGACCATCGTCTCGATATCCTGCGGCTCGATGACTTGAAGCGCGTAGTTGTTGGCGTAGTCCACCCGAACCCGCTGGCCCGGGAGGAGGCGCTGGTCGGGCTGGCCGGTGCGGTGGATGACGAGCGTGCCGTCTTCTTGTGTGACTGAGACGCCGCTCGGTAGTGGGACGCGACGCTCGGTCAGTTCAGTCAGCCCGATACGGGCGCTGTGAGAACGCCGCAACGAATCGTGTGGGGTGATGCCGATGACATCATTGCGCGAGGTAGCCCGCTGCGCGACGCTGCACTTGATGCCACGCAGGTATTCGCTATGTCGGTAGTAGAAATCGGTGCATAGCGTGCCGTCCGGCGCGGCGGCGATGACGGCATGGGTCAGGTTGTCGATCTCTTCGCCTTCCAGACCCAACCCCCACGAGCCGCGCGGTCCGCGCGGCAGGAGCCCGGTCGCGCCGTATTGAAGCAGCGGCAGAGCGTCTTCGTACAGCGAGAGATTCAACGGCCAGTACGGATACCCTTGCGCAGCTTGCTCGGGTGCCCCGCCGGACTGGAGCAGCCCCCAGCGCTCGCCGTCACACGCCAGGATCAACGATGTGTACGGATGGGCCGCGCTCTCTTTGTTCCGAAGCAGGACCACATGCATGTTCCACATATTGAACTGATGCTCGATCGGAAGCTCCGCCTGCCGCGGGTCATCCCCCAGATCGAGGACCGGCAGGATCGACCGGGGGATCACCCACCGCTCATCCATCGAGATGGCGACATCCAGCAGGCAGGCCTCGAGCGCGGGCCAATCGCTGCGCTGCGCAGAACGGATGACTTGTGTCACCAGATCGACGGCCATCGCCTTGACGTCGGGGTCGCGATCCATCCAGTCAAGCGGGTTGCCCGCGAACGGGCCGAAGTACAACGGCTCGCCGAGGTCGTTCGTCCCCTGCTCGATGTAGAACATGTTTTGCGAGCGGTTGTAGTACACGGTGCCGTCCGCGCCATAACCAACTTCCTCCACGCGGCGTTGGAGCGATGGACGCCCAATAGGACGCCCGTTCTCATGCGGCTGGAACCATAGCCCAGGCAGCTTCGAGCGGTCGGCCTGGCCATTGACCAACTCGATGCCCGCGAGTTCGACGAGCTTGGCGACCGAGGGGATTACGTCGGCTTCGATCGCTTGGTCTTCTTCACCCGATTCGGTTTCCACCACTTCTTCCGTGGTGTCGGCTTCGTTAGCATCAGCCGCCACCCCGTCATCCCCCGCCATTAGCGTGATCGGCAGGGCGACAGCGATCAGTAACACCAGCACGCCCGCGAGCCATGCCTTGGGGCCCGGCCCCCCACCGCCCGTGATGGCGGTGGGGCCATCCATACCCATCATTCTCTTGATGCGTTCGAGCAGTGAGCCATGGTCCGCGGCGACGGACAAGCGTGTGCGTTTATCGCTATTGCGGAGCAGTGCCACCTGCGTAAGCGCCTTGGCGTAATCAAGCCTGCGATCGCCCCCGGAAGCTTCGGAACTTCCATCCATCGGCTTCAGGTTCACCACGATGTCGTCGCAGCAGCACTCGCGCTCATTGCGGATCTGCCGGCAGACCCACCACACGGCCGGGTGGTAGAACAGTAGCGTCACGACCAGGGTCTGGACGAGGTTGACCAGGTAATCGTGCCGTCGGATGTGGGCGAGCTCGTGTGCGAGGATGGCTTCCAACTGAGTCGGCGTCAGGCCGGTGAAGACGCTAGCAGGGACGAGCACGACGGGCTTGAAGAAACCGATAACGACGGGGGAGTGGACGGCGGCGGACTCAAGAAGGGTGACGGCTCGCCGGATGCCCATCTGTTCGATGAGCGATCCATGAGACAGGCGGCGTGTTGGGGCGCGGGCCGGGTTCCGATGGAGCGCAGCCGGTGGGTGGCGATGAGCCCGCCCAGATGCCACAGCGCGAATGCGATGACGCCGAGGAGCCAGAGGGGAACGGACCAGGCGATATAGGGCTCAACCGCGGCAACAGCGCGCTCATACCACCCAGCCCCGTCCCCGAAAGAAGCTGCCTCGTGTGATGCTTCGGCCTGCCCGGGAACCGCCTCGTCGGTCGTATCGGGCGGTGTACCCATGTCGGGCAATGCCGCTGATTCCGGCGTCGAGCCCATCAACACGGCCGGGTCGCCGCCGATACCCATCCAGTCCACCAGGCCCGGTGCTTCGGTGTCGGCACCTTCAAAATCGAGAGAAGGCACGGCCGATGTCACGGCGGGCGGATCGAGAGCGGACTCGACTGTCGCAGCCAGTGTTGTGTCCGCATCGTCAATCGGGACGACGCGCTCGGGCACAAGTAGCGCCGCGACACCAAGCGACCCGACCAGCATCAGCAAGGCCGCGCAGCTCACCGCGTAACGTGTATTGCTAAGACGACGAGGCAAGACGAGCAGCATCAGCCAGAACAACCCCGCGGGCACCAGCATCAACCAGAGCGAGTGCAGCAGCATCCAACCCAGATGATGCGCCATATCGGAAGACAGCAGTTCTTTGAGCAGATCCATTACTCACCCCCTTCGATGCGCTTGAGCAACGTGTTAATCTTCTTGAGTTCCTTGTCATCGACGCCCTTGGATCGCAGGGCCTGCATCACAAGCTGGTCCACCGACCCGCCGAAGGCGCGCTGGAGCAGGTCGTCGACCAGCCCGATCTGCGCGTCGTCTTTGCTCATCGCGGGGGTGAACACCTGCGGTCGGACCGAGTCGTCTTTGAGCAGCAGCCCCTTCTCGGCCATGACCTGGACCATCTTCTGGGTCGTCGTGAAGGCAACATCGCGCTCGCCTTCGAGCGCGGCGTGGATGGCGCGGATCGGGCTGGGGCCGATGGCCCACAGGGCGTTGAGGATCTGCAACTCGACTTCGGTTGGCTGGGTGGCGGGTTTGCGGGGCATGGCGGAAGCTCCGGGCGATGACAGAGGGCGGATAGCCGGGAAACGGGACGCGAAACGAGAACGACTAATAGCTTCGTCATTTCGGGCCGCGTGTCAACTAATATTTTCGTTATCTTGGGAAGCTGGGAGAATCCCGGCCACGCCTATACACAGGCGCGGTTCAAGCGTCCAAGTTCTGGCCATCCAGACCCAAGGACCACGCCATGATCCAACGCCACGCACACCCCGCACTGCTCATACTTGCCGCCGTGCTCTTTGCTCTGACCGGCTGCCAGAGTCCGAGCGAAGCCTCAGCCCTCACGACCGGATCGCAAGACGCTGTCGAGGATGCGAAATGGGAGCAGGCCATCGCGGATGCGCTCACCCTCGAAGCCCTGCACCCAAGACCAATCCCGCAGCGTGATCGGCCCGAGCTGCTGCGCGGCGTGGACGACCCTGCACAACGGATGGCGATCTACCGCGAAGCGATCGCTTGGTTCGGTCCGCAGCCGCCGGCGGGATTCGATGAATGGCCACGCGACTACGGTGAACGGCGGAGTACGGCCAAGGCGGCGCT
This sequence comes from Epimenia babai, assembly GCA_011762755.2. Classification (NCBI taxonomy): domain Eukaryota; kingdom Metazoa; phylum Mollusca; class Solenogastres; order Cavibelonia; family Epimeniidae; genus Epimenia; species Epimenia babai. The sequence goes on from WURV02156561.1 coordinate 58,210, forward strand.
AATCTACGGTGGGGCCGAGGCGATGCCGGTCCTGCTCGAGGCCTGGCAGCAGCCTGAGATACACCCACGAGCCTCTTTGTGGATGGATTTGCTCAAAGGCCGTGGCCGAGCCGCGCTGGACCTCCTACATGATGCCGCGCTGAACAGCCCCGACAGCAGTATCCGCACGAATGCCGTGACGGTCATACGCGATATCCAAGCGCCTGAGAGCGTGCCCGTCTTGATCGAGGCGCTCAACGACCCTCATCGAAGCGCCGTCATCCGAGCGGCCATGGGGCTGGGCGACTTCCGCGACCCGGCGGCGCTCGAGCCCCTCGCCGCCGTGCTCCCGAGGCAAGACCTCAGCGAACACGGGTGGTACTGGGTCTGTGATGCGATGATGAAGATCGATGCGGATTCCGCCCGCCCGATCGTAATCCCTTATGCCCAGGCCGTCCAGCCCCGAAACCAGAACCAGGAAGACAACCGCCAGTCCCTGCTTCGGGGCGCGGCCCGGGAACGCTACCCCAAGGGCAATCCGATCGGGATCCCCGCAGAACTTGAAGAGATACGTATGCTCGCGGCCGATGCCTTCACCCTGGCGGGCGAAAGCTATGGCGCAAACGAGATCGACCAACTGATCGCGCACCTCAATGACGAAGAATGGAAGATCGCGGGTGCGTGTATCGCCGCGCTGATCCACCTGGACGCCCGGCAGGCCGTCCCGCACCTGATCCAGGCCGCCCGCAGGGAACCGGTCGGCCCGTACAACACCGGATACCAGATTCACGCGTTGGTGGCGTTTGGCGGTGAGGAGGCCATCCGCGGGCTCGTCGCGATCTACCGCGACAGCCGGCAACTCGGCGCGGCAAATCGACACGCCGACCACACCGTGGTCTACGCCCTCAAAGGCCTCGGACCGGCGTCCATACCGATCCTGATGGCCATGTTGGACGACCCTTTTTTCTACCGGCAAACCATCCAGACCCGGAGCGGGGAGGTCGTTACCCGAAGCCATTACGCCCTCGCACAACTCGGCGAGATCATGCAATGCCAAGAGATAACCTGGCTGTTGAGAGCCGAAAACCTCTCGCTGGCCGATCCCGCCGCGCAGGCCGTATCGATGCAGGCCTGGTGGGCGAGTAGCCGGGACACCTACCTTGCCGGTGAACCCACCCCGCCTCCGCCCAAGGTGACTTCCTATGACTACCAGAATCCTCTTCACCTCCATGCGCCGCGTTGAGTCTCGATACTTACCCGAAAGGCCCATGTATGCTCAGACGCTCTGCCCGCCCCACGGTTCACGCCCTGGCCGCCGCCACGCTGCTCGCCGCGCTGGGGTGCCGCAGTGCGGTGCAGGGCACCGGCGATACGGCACCGGCTAACTCTCTTCGACCCTCCGTGGCCGCGAATGCGGAGGAAGACCCGATCGCCCTGCTCACCCGGCACCACTACGGCCGCTGGGAAAGGACCGACCAGCGACAACAACTCGTCGGCCAAGCCATGTGCCACGAGCCGATGCGCGCTCGGTTGGTCGCGGAAGTGCTGCTGGAGGTCGAGGCGGGCGACGAGACGATGCGGCGTGGCGGGCACTACCGGGCGTTGCGCGATCTGCGGGCCGTTGAAGCCCTGACGATGCTGGAAGCCACCTGGGCCGATCTGGATCAACATACCCGCGGCATCTTTGCGCCACGCGAGCCACGCATCCAACTCCTGGAGACAATCGCCACCCTCCGGCCGATGGACCAACGTGTAGTGTTCCTGGCTCACGCCCTGCAAGATGACAACGAGGCCCCACGCGTCCGGTTCCACGCGCTGGTCCTGCTCGGCGCGATCGGCAGCGATGCAGGGGCCGGGCATGCCCGGGGCTGGCTCAACGAACAACAGAAGGCGCGACAGCGGCCCGTCCCCGAAGCCCCGGCCGAGCCGGGCACACCCGATGCCGACCTGACCGAGGACCAGCGGATCGCTCAAGACATCTTCTTCATCTACGCGACGTTCCTGGCCCACGACGATGTCCGGCGGGGGCCAGACGAGCGCGGCCGAGCCCCCCTGCCGACCAACGACCTGTTCGTCGTCGTCACCGACGACACCTACACCGGCGAACCAACACCGGGCCTGTTCCACGGCACGCCGCTCACCGGCCACGGCGCGGCGATCCGACGGATGACCCACGAAGAGCTTCTTGCCTGGTACGACGCCGAGCCCGACCGCCGAAACACCCCGGTCGCCAGCATCCACCGCCACCCTCCCGAGGACGAGACGATCCAACAACTGCTTCAATATGACGTCGAGCTACGGCCCAGCGACCGCATCTTCACCCTCTCTCAAAGCGCCCACCGCGGCGACTTCCGAAGCTGGTGGGTCGTCTGCCGCGAGGTCGATGGGCATTGGGTCGTGGTCTATTTCGGCGGCGGGTTCATCACCTGAGCGAAACCTCGACCGACTCCCCCGACATTCACTTCACCGGCCGGCCGCCGGTCCGGCCGGTCCTATGCGCCCATCAAGCCAGACTTTTCTTCTATTGAACTAGACATTTCCCTTGACACGTCGGGGCCAAACTTCTATTTTTATAGAGATCGCGCCGGTCGACTCCGTCCTGCGCCTCCGCAAACACGCCTCATCCCTTCCCGGAATCTACCCATGCCACGCCCGCCCGCCCGCTACCCGACCGACCTGGAGCTGGACATCCTCAAGATCCTCTGGCGCGAGGGGACGCTGGCGACCTCGGCCGTGCGTGACAAGCTCGCGCAAGAAGCTGGGCGCGACCTCGCGCCGACGTCGGTCATCACCACGCTCAACGTGATGACAAAGAAGGGCTACCTCACCCGCAAGCGCGAGGGCAAGGCCTGCCACTTCCGCGCCCGGGTCCGCGAGAACACGATCAGCAAGGGCATGGTCGGCGACCTGGTCGAGCGGGTCTTTGATGGCTCGGCCGGGGCGATGATGCTCAACCTCGTCGAGCACCAGAAGCTCACGCCCGACGACCTGAGCGAACTTGAATCACTCGTGAAACAGCTCAAGCAACAGACCGGCACCGATACGAAAGGCGGTGAATGATGACCGGGGACGCGAACCTGTTGACCGATCTATTCTCCAGCGACGCGGCCTATCGGCTGACGCTTTCGCTGGGGCACACGCTCTGGCAGGGCGTCGTGATCGGCGCGGCCGCGCTGCTGGTCGCGTGCTCGCTGCGCGGGCGCAGCGCACAGGCACGGCACCTGACGTATATGGCCGCGCTTCTGGCGATGGTCCTGTGCCTGCCGGCTAACCTGCTGTGGGTCGCCGGGCCCGATCGCCCCACTGCCCCGCCACGCGCCGCAATCGCCCAAGCCGAAAACGAGCCCACGCCACCCTCGGCCGACGAGCGCCAGCCCAGTGCGACGGTCGTCCTCACGCCCGGCGGTAGCGCCGCCCACACACCCGACGGGGCAGATGACACGGGTCTCTCCCCCAGCGCAGACGCGGCGGAGCTGCTGCGACCACCCGTCGCCGTCACGGACGACACCCCCGCGACCCTTGAGGAATCGCCCGCCGCTGCGGACAACACCGACACCCAGCCCGCCACGCCCGCCTCCCGCTGGGCACAGGCCTGGCGTGCGGCCGCGCCTTGGGTCGTGCCGATCTACGGGCTTGGGCTGCTGCTCGCGGGTATCCGCCTCATCCTCGCCTACCGGGGTGGGCAGCAGCTACGCCGATTCGCGGTCGGCGCCGACAAACACGCCCCCACACTCGTCGCCCACTTCCGTGAGCAGGCCCGTCGCCTGGGGATGGCGTCCATCCCCGAGTTCGCGGTCTTGCCCAAGGATTTGCCCAAGCGTTTCGCCCACGTCGGGCCGGTCGTCATCGGCGTGCTTAAGCCCGTGGTCCTCCTGCCCGCCGCAGCGCTGACAAAGATGACCCCCGCCCAGGTCGAGGCGGCCCTCGCCCACGAGCTGGCGCACATCAAACGCCACGACCCCTACATGATGCTCTTCCAGCGCGCGGCCGAGACGGTCCTGTTCTTCCACCCGATGGTCTGGCTGGTCAGCCGATTGGCGAGCGTCGAGCGTGAGCACGCCTGCGACGACCTCGCGCTCAAGGCCGGGGCTCAGCCCGGGCACTACGCCGAGGCGCTGTTGCACTTCGCCAAGCGGCAGGCCGACCCCGGAAGTAAGACGCCGCGCACGCTCGCGGCCGCGGCGCTGGCGATGGCGCAGCGCTCCGAGCAAGGCAAGGCCCTGGAACATCGCCTAGCCCGGTTGTTTGGCCAGCGCATCCCCAATCCACTGCGTCTCACCCGCAAGGGCCTGCTCTCGCTCACCCTCGTCGGGCTGGTGGGCCTGACCGCGCTGATCACCACCACCCGCGCCCAGCCGCCGGGGCCTTACTTCGCGGAAGAAGAGGTTATCCCCCCGCTGGCCTACCCCGACTCCACGGCCGACCCCCACCCGCCGCTGGCGTTGCAGGTCAAGTACGTCCGTCCGACCCACACCGAGGTGCTGTTCGACCCGGACGGCAACCGGCTGGAGGAAACGTGGATGGACTACGCTGGTGACCACAGCCGGGGCGGTGGCGACGATTTCCTGCGCGAGATCATTATCGAGTTGCCCGACGACTGCCCGTCGCTGACGTTCGCGCCGACCGGCAGCCGGATGCAAGTCCCCGGCGGGGTCTCGGGGCTAGGGAGCTGCCGGCCCGAGGTGTGCTATCGCGCCGATGGCACGCCGTACATCCTGATCCGTGAGCATTTCCGCCACGACCACCTGCGTCACCAGCCGCGCATCGACCTGGCCCTTGCCTACTTCGTCGGCGACGAGCGCGGCGAAGCCGAGGCGGCGTTCACTGGCCCGTTCCAGTCCGGGCAGACGGTCAACGATCCGGTGAACGGCTACCGCGTCACGACCCGCATCCTCCGCAAAAACACCGCCCGCGCGGACGACTGGTCGGCCACGGTCGAGCTGCCCAAGGCGCTCGACCGCATGGCCGTAGACGTGACGGACAGCTACCTCATCGCTTACGACAAGTGGGGCCGGGCCTTTACGCTCGAAAACCTCAGCTACCGCGACCTGCCCAACGGCCGGGGCGAGATGACGTTTGTCCTCGAAGGCCACGACGGGCCGGGCCTTGACGAGGTCGCTCGGCTCGCGTTCAACGAAACGCCACGCACAATCACCTTCCGCAACATCGTCGTGGACTGGGACGGGTGGACCGACCGCGAAGAACTGTACCCGCCGTACATCGACGCGATGGCGGCGCACCTGGGTTGGCCGGTGGAAACGGAAGACGACCGCGAGGCGGTCCTGCGCTCAGACCTGACGGTTGAAGAAGCATTCGTAGTGATGGACGTGGCCCAGAACTACGCGACGACCCGCGTGTGGCGGACGCTCCGCGACAGCGAACCCCGTCTGGCATACGACGACCTGACCGCCGAGCAGCAGGCCCAAGTACTTGCCGCCGCGACGAACTGGATCGATGCGTCCGACCCAATGGTCCAGCGGGCGGGGTTGGAGATGGGGCTATGGACTGGTGACATCCGTTTTTGGGACCCGGCGGTCGCGCATATCCGCCGCAAGGGATACCGCGCTTCGGGCATCCTCTATGACCTAAGCCGAAAACTGGCGGGGCAGATGGAAGCGACGCATTTCAATGACCTCGTCACGCTCGTCGACTCGGCCGAGCGGGCGGCGGGCGTGGATACCGTGATGACCGCTTTCCGCATCACCGGCTCGCACACCCAGCCCGCCGAGCGCCGGGCGGCGACGGTTGATGCGCTGGTTGAACTGGCCCGCCACGACGACCCATGGGTGTGGTACGCGGCGATCAACCGCATCAGCGAGAACAGCCACACACTTCACGATGCGGACAACAACATTGCCCGCGAAACCGTCCTCCCCCGCCTCGCCGCCGAGTCGGACGAGATGCTCCGTCGGTGCGCAATCGTCGTGCCGGACGCCGAGGCACTGGGCCGGCCCCTGCCGCCGCACGAAGACCTGCGGCTCGAAGAAGTCTTCACCCCCGCGATGTGGCGGATGCTCCGCATCGGCGACTTCTTCGCTCTCTACGACCACTGGATCACCGACGACCCGGCCGACCTCGACCAGTGGAACATGGTCATCGGCTTCCTCGACCGGCTCGACGAGGAGTGGTCCCTGTCGCGCGACGACGGCTGGTCGCGCGACAACGGCGTGATCGTCCACCGGGTCGTCCAGCACCTCAACGCCGTGTTCGGCCAGGACCTCGGCGGGCTGGGGCAGGTCCGCACCGAAACCGCCAGCCGGGTGAGCAACGGCAGGGACGACCGCCAGATCGCCCGCGAGGCGGTGGCGTGGTACCGCGGGGCGGACGGGCCGGGCAGTAAGGCGAGTAACGACCCCAACCATCACGAGCCGGACGCCATCGCGATCCGCGTCCTGCCCGACCAAGGCGATGGTGTGTATCGCTGGGCGATCGACGATGCGACCGGCGTCCATCTCACGCGCGGGCTAGCGTTTGTCGGCCCAGATCGAGAAACAGGCGTTATTGCTGCGGGTGGATACATGGCAAGCACGCACGACGAAGCGAGCCCCGGCCCGATCGAGATCGAGTTGATGGTTTCCAAGGGAGATACCCACCTGCGAATCAGAGAAGGCATCTACCACGCCGACACCGAGCGCTCACAACTCGATGGCTCTGGATACGGCGAGCCACTTCCTGATGATGTAGAGGTTGTGATCGTCCCCGTGAACCACAACCCCACCGCTCTTTCCATCCCACATATCACAGCGTTGGGGACCGGGCACTACACGCCACTACTGGAAATCCGGTATGTGCGAAACGGCGAAGTGCTTTCCTCCATGGTCTACGCGATACGGGCTTTGGCCGCCGACGAAATCGGCGGCTATCCCGAACATCACTTCCGCCCCGTACTACGCGATGGCCGAGCCATGCCGAAACCGGACAGCCCAGTCATTCAGTTCAAACCCGTCGAGGATGCAGCGGATGATGCAATCGATGACGCCGACCTGATCGGCATCTGGCGGCTGGAGCAGGGCAACCCGCCCAACGAGTTCACCGATGCCGCAGGCCGGGCGTATCGGGTGGTGCAGACGCTGGAGCTGCGCGAAGACGGCACGGCGGTGCATCAACTGGTGCAGTCCTACCACGACGATCCGCAGACGCCGATCGACTACAACCGGTTCGAGGGGCTGTGGGGTCTGGATGACATTGATCCCATGGACGGCTTAGGGCTATACCTTGCTTATCCCCCCGAGTTTCTCCCCGGGTCCGCCGTCTTGGACCGTATGGCGAACTACTTCGGCGGCGTGACGGATATAGGCGAAACTGCAGACGGCGTAACCGTGATGACCACCGCGCGTTGGGTGGACAACATCTACGCGACCGACAAGTGGACGCGCATCGACGTCGAGGATGCGGCCGGGCTCGACCCCGGCACGCACGGCGCGGTGGAGACGGCTGAGGCGTTTATCGCGGCACTGCTGATGGCCAATCCCGCAGATGCGCTGGTACTAACGCATGGGCTGGACGGCCGCCACTGCGCCAACTATGCCGAGCTGGCACTCCTGGACATCGGCGACGACTTCGTCGCCGGGCCGGTCTACCGCGACCTCCGCCCCCGGGATGATGGGGAAGAAGGTGTAGCAGGCGAGGCAGCGGACGGGGATGACCCTTCCGGGGGTGACACTTCCGAGGGCGAAACGATCGGGGTGATCTTTGCGCCGATCGTTGTCCCCGCCGAGTTGGCGGACAAGGATGAAGAGACGCGCATGGCCCTAATCGTCGAGTTACAACAAGTCGATGGGCGTTGGCGTGTCACGGGCATCGAGCCCGAGGAGATGGGCGTTGATTTCTACGAGCAGTTCCAGCAGGCCCACGATGCCGGCCGGATCGAGAAGTTCCAGGCCGACCCCCTGCCCCTCCCCCCGCGGATCGTCGGCTACCGCGACCCGAGGCCGATCGGCGTTCATCGCGCTGTGATGAATGGGGACGTCGAGGCGTTGACGGCTCTACTGGAGGCGTACCCGGGCTGGGTTGATATCGGGCTGCCGATCCGACACGGGTCCACCCCGCTACACGCGGCCGTCGCACACGAGCACTGGAACTTCCACAAGACCGAGGCCGACGGCCAGCGCGCGGTTGCGTTGATGCGGCTGCTGCTTGAACGCGGCGCAGATGCGAACGCGATGGATGAAGACGGCAGGACGGCGCTCTCTCGTCTGTGTAGTGCGTATGGCGCTTTTGGCCGTTCACAGCACCAGGCGGGGATGGACGCGCTGCGCCTGCTGATTGAGCACGGCGCACAGATCAACCAGCGCGACCGTAACGGCCGAACCCCGCTCTACAACCTGGCGCTATCCAACTATGGCCAGGGCCAGCCCGCGAATCAGGCCGTTGCGGAGGCGGCAGCGATCTTGCTCGAAGCAGGGGCCGACCCCGACGCGGTCGTTGAAGGTCATTCGGACCCGGCCTGGTATTCGCCCATGCATCTGGCGATTGAAGGGCTCAACCCCGAGTTGCTCTCCATGCTGCTGGAAAACGGCGCCGATCCCGAAGGTCCGGGTAAGCAAGCCATACCGCCCCTGCACGCGCTAGCTGATGCGCGATACGGCGTCAATACTTCCAACGCCGCACGCCAGACGGCCAACGACCGCGACGCCTTGGCGTGTGCCCGGCTGCTCGTCGAGGCTGGGGCTGACCCGTGGACGCGCATCATCCCGACGCGACTCCACACGACGGGTGCTTTCAACCACCGAGATATGGAATCGACCGCCTGGGACATCGCGCCGGACTGCCCGATGCGCGACTACCTCGGCGAGCTCATGGCCCCGAGGCGGGCGGAGCTTGAGGCCGAGGTGCACGACATCTGTGAACGCTTTGTCCTCGCCGCGTTGGCGGACGACCGGGAGCTGATGCTTCCCGACACGGCCGAGGTCTTCGTCTACCACGACGGGCTGCCAACTCGGCGGGCGCTGCCGTATGTAGTCGAGGCACTGCAAGACAACCTCGATGTGGACCTGGATGCCGATACAGAACTGCCGATCGTCGCCGTCACCGGCCGGCTGCGCGAGGGTGGGATCCTGCTGCGTAACAAGGAAGGGTCGGCAACGCCCTACACCGTGGTCCTGACGATCCACGACGGCGAGCGGTGGCGTGTGATCGGCACCCGTTTGTGGCACCAGGACACCGTCATGGGGGCGATGATAAACTTCTTTGGCTTCTACCGGGAATCGGTCGGGTTTGTCCGCTACCAAACCACCGGCGAGCTGCCCGTCGCGTACGGTGGAAGCCGGACGGGGGCAGTGCACCGCGCCGAGTTTGCGGTCGTCGGCCTCGACGACGACGGGCAAATGACCATGCATTGGCACGGGCGCGGCCGACACATCGCCACGACCCAGCTCACCCGCGCCGACACCGACGGCGTCCTCCACCTCGACCACACCGACCTGAGGATCCACCACAACCGCGGCACGCTCACCTACAACGACATCGAGCTCAAGCACAACAACATCCAGCTGCCCGACGGCACCCGGCTAGTCACAGTCGACGGCCGGCTCGCCGTCCTCAAAGACGGCAACGCCGACCTGGTCCCGCGCGGTGGGAGCGTCCGCATCGACCTGTCGGACCACCGCCACGAGGTCATCGCCCCTGCACCGCCGGGCGACGGGCCGGTGCCGGGGAATGCGGAAGGTGCGGGAGCTGATGCCGACATTGTTGATGCACTGGACCGGCTCAGCGCGTTTGAGAAAGGCGAAGCCCTCGACCAGGCCATTGCGCAGTTGGCGACCCACGAACAGATCGTTGAGACCGTCCGGCGCCAGCTCGATCAGGGCGACCAGACCTTCGTCTGGACGCACCGGGCGGTGCGGGTGCTGGCGGCCACCGGCAACGACGCCGCCCGCGACCTGCTCTTTGCGATCGCGATGGGTGGGCACGGGGTCACGAACCCGAACCTGCAACGCTGGGCAAGCACCCATCTGCTGGAGCTCGATCCCTCCCGCGCCGCCGCGATGCTGGATTCCGACAACCCGTTGGTAGATAACGCCGCGCTCCAAGCGTTGGTCGGCCAACCGCTGGACCAAGCCCTGCACGACAAAGTCAAGGCGCATCTCACCTCCGACACCGCGACGGTACGCTGGACCGCGGCAGAGATCCTGGCGAACGATCCGTCGGGTGATTTCATCACACCCAGCGCAGACGCGATCATCCAAGCGATCGATCGGGTGGCCGAGCTTCAAGATGCCGACGCGGTGTACACCAGCGCCCCGCAGTGGACGGTCGGCGAGATGAACTATCAGTACCTGCTCTCTCGCCTGGCGATGATGGACTTACCCATCGATGAACTGCGGAAGCGAGCGGAAGAAGCGCAGGGCAGGACGCGGGATGTGATCCGACTGGCCGCAGCATCGCGTGGTGACGAAGCGATGCGGGGCGCGATGCTTGCGTTGATTGAAGATGATGACGCGGGCATGCTCCGCGTCAACGCCATCCATACCCTGCGGCTGATCGGGATGGAGGCCGACCTGCCGTTGCTCGACCGACTCGCTCAGCACGACACGATGCGGCGGGAGGCCCCGCGCATCTCCCCTCCCGAAGGCCACCTCAACGCACACCAGCTCTACCCCGTGCGTGTCGCAGCGAAGGATGCGGCCACGACGATCCGTCACAGGATTGAACATCAACAGCGCGCCCCACAACAGCAAACGGAGGACACCACCGCCGCGGCGAGCGATTGGCCGGTGCCGGGAAACGCGGATGATGCGGACGCCCCGGACGCCCCCCCGGATGACGTACCTGATGCAGCCAACGAAGACGACGACAACAACGCCCTCGGCCAAGCCGAGGACTTCGCCCAAGCGATCGCCGAGGCGATCCGGGAGATGGATGCCCAGGCGCTGGGCGCGTTGCTCCAGCGCGGGGCCGACGCGAATGCCCCGCTGCCCAACGGGCTGTTGCCGCTGCACGCGGTGGTGAGTGCCCGTGAGCGTGCGGGGAGTTGGGCGGACCCGGCGTACGACGGCGAGTTGAACGACAAGGCCGTCGCCTGCGCTCGGCTGCTGGTTGAGGCCGGGGCCGACCCGTGGGGGAAGGTGATCGCCACCGCGTCGCACAGGGCCTCTTCGCCTTTCATCGAACTGACAGCCTACGACACGGTGACGCCCGGCAACATGCGCGACAAACCGCTGTACGCCTGCCTCGAAGGGCTGATGCGGCCGAGGATGGCCGAGCTTCGCCGCGAGGTGCACACGGCAGCGCACGGCTTCATCCAGGCGGCGATCGACGACGACATCGAGACGATGCAGCTCCACGCCACGCCGGTCTGGCCGAGCCACCGCAACTACTTCCCGCAGTTCATGGCGGCCCGGGCCCGGGGCTATCGCCAGACGCTTGAGTTGCCGGCAAAGGGCGATCCTTTCGCGCTACCGATCGCAGCCGACTGGGTCCGGGAGACGGAGGCCGGGGTGCTGCTCCGCAACCGGGACGGAGCCGAGCGCCCGTATACCCTGCTGCTGCTGATCCACGACGGCAACGGCTGGCGGGTTATCGATGACGCGACGACGCAGCGTGAAGACATCCACGCCTACGTCTACAACCTGCACGGCCAATACGATTTTGTCCACTACTGCCGCTTCGCTGCGTCGGGCCAGGCCCCGCCGATTGTTTTCAAACAAACCCAGCCACGGACGCTACGGACCGGCCGATGCGCGCACGCGGTTGTTCGGCTCAACAAAACGGGCGCGATCGTGATCGACTGGCTTCGCGAAGAAAATATCGTGGCGCAGACCTACCTCGGGCGTCCGGATGCCCAGGGCGTAGTCCATATCCAACCCGGTTCGTACAGCGCTCGCCAACACCTTCAAGGCGTCGCCGGTGGGATGCACCTGACCCACGACACCGTCACGCTGCCAGACGGCGCGACGCTGCGCGTCGACGACGCGGGCCGGCTGGTCCTGCGGCGGGGTGACGACACCCAGACCCTCGCCCCCGGCGAGGCGGTCCACGTGGCCCTGGAAGCAGGCACCTGCGAGGTGGTCGCGGAAGCGGGCGCCAATCCGGACGCTCCAGCAGCGCCAGTCCCGGAGTAGCGGTGCCGCCCCGCGATACCATCGGCCGTACACAACTGCTCAACCGGATGCCAACGATGCTCTATCACTCGCTGATTGCCCTGACGGGCCTGGTCGCGGCGCTCGCCACCCTCGGCTGTGCACACCACGCGCCGACCGCCCCCCCCGACACCCGTATCCTCGCGATCGACCGGGAGCGCCTCGCCGCAGGTGACTTGCTGCAGAACATCGTCATCCGGGACGGCGACGTGATCCGCGCAAGCGAGTCGCAGCTCTACGAGCCCAGCCAACTCTCGCCTCTACGCGAGACCGACTACCGCGCCTCGCAGTGGGTGCTGCGGGCCGGGGATACAGTCGATGTCGCGATCTACGAACTGGAGACGCCCGGCGTCGAGCACATCCAGGCCGTTCGGATCGATGCCAACGGGGACCTGCGTCCGTACAAGGTCGGCCCGCTCCCGGCAGCCGGGCTAACGCCCCTTGAGTTGGCCGACGCGATCCGTGAAAAGCTCGAAGCCGACGGCATCCTGCAAAGCGCGACCGTCTCGGTCTACCTGCGCTCCGGCTACGGGACGTTCACGGTGGTGGGCGTCCCCTTCGCCTGGACGGGCCCGCGGCCCCCGGGCACCTGCGCCCTTGCGAGCACGGACACGCGCCTGCTCTCCGCGATCGAGCAGTCCGGCGGTCTCCCCGGATCATACACACACCTCTACGTCCTCCGGCCCCAACCCGAGCCCGAGTTCCGGCCGGCACCGGGGCCGCTGTCGGACCATCCGATCCCTGACTAAGCATAATCGGCAGCGCCAAAGCCGCCCCACTGCATATCGAAGCGGCAAGTTCAAGAAGAACTGCTTGACCGGTGGGACGTGGCCGATATGATGACATCCGTAATCGTTTACAGATGTCATCGGATCTGCCATGACGACACCCCCCGCCCTCTCCGATACCGAATGGGAAGTGATGAACGTGGTCTGGGACCGGCACCCGGTCACCGCCGCCCAGGTCATCGACGCGCTGCCCAACCGCTCGGCCCAGACGGTCAAGACCCTGCTTAACCGCCTCTTACACAAGGGGGCGCTGTGCTACGAGACCGAGGGCAAGCGGTACCGCTATCGCCCGGCCGTGACGCGCGAGCGTTGCCTGCGGCAGGCGAGCAAGTCGTTCATCACACACGTCTTCTCGGGCGACCCCGGCTCGCTGGTCAGCCACCTGATCGAGCACCACAGACTGACCGAGGACGACCTCGCGGCCCTACGCGACCAGCTTGATGAAGCGAAAAAGCCTGGCAGGAAACGCCGACGATGACCGATGCACTGCCCGCTATCGTGATGCGTTACCTGCTGACCACCGGGCTCCAGGCGGCGGCCCTGGCGGTTGTGATCTGGATCACCCTGCTCGTCTTCCGGGGGCGGGTCGCGCCGCACTGGCGGCATCGGCTGTGGTGGCTGGTCGTACTCCGCCTCGCGGTTCCCATACTCCCGGCTAGTCCGCTGAGTCTATACCAGTGGCTGCCCGGCTTGTCCGCCGCACAACCTGCGGGCTCGGCCGCCACCTCACCAAGCGAAGACATAGCCAAGCGCGCAGTACAACCCGAACCGTCGCAACCACGTTCCGTAGAAACCGATACACAGGACACGCCGGCCGAGCCGAACATGGCTCTCTCCGAATCATTGGCTAGCCCAACACAAGAGGTGGAACGAGGCGCACCCGAGCTTGCAAGCCGCTCCGCCGCCGAGATCACAGCGCTCCCGCAAATAGAACCCCCGACGCCTGAAACCGGGCTGACCACGCCAGATGCGGCGAATACGCCGACACCCTGGGCCTCGGCCTGGATCGTGGCGCTGTTAGTTTGGCTCGCAGGCGCGGCGCTGCTGATCGCACGTACCTTGATGGGTTGGTCGGCACTGCTACGGCGGGTCAGGCGAGACACGCGCCCGGCCACAACGCGCACGACCCGGCTGCTTGAAGAGCAGGCCCGAATACTCGGCGTACGACCGGTGCCGACACCGATCGAGACCACGGCCGTCGCCGGGCCGACACTCCTGGGCGTCTTCCGCCACGAACTCTACCACCAGCGCGGGCGAGACAACCTAGCCAACTGGTTGCTCACGCTGCTACGGGCCTTGCACTGGTTCAACCCGCTGGCGTGGTGGGCCATCGCGCAGCTGCGGACGCAGCGCGAGCTAGCGCGAGACTCGCAGACGCTTGACAACGAGTCCCCTGACCACGGCCCGGCCCAATACGCCGACGCGTTACTCGCCGTCGTCCGCTTCGCCGTTGAACAGCCCCCCGGCGCATCTCACCCCTCCCCCGTCACCAGCGCCGCCGTCCGCGACCGCAAACACATCGCCCGGAGACTCGCCATGATCTGCACTGCCCGCCGTTATCGTTTCGCTGACACCGTGTTTGCATGCGCATTGCTCATCGTACTGGCAGTCACAGGATTGACCGCAGTGCAAGCCCAAGGCCCAGCCGACACCGATTCGGCAAACTTTGATGCGGTCACTGATTCGACACCAAACGCCACTACCCAAGATACGCCTACACCACAGGAAAAAACACCCGAGCCCGTGATCGATGAAGCTACAAGCCTTTCTCGGCAGGACGTCAGACTCACCGATTGGGAAAACATCCCCTTCGAAGATGCCCTCGCTCAACTCGAAACGCAGATCGGGATGCCCATCACTTTTGATCCGATGTTCGCGGATGCAATCAACGCGATGGATGTGCTGCCTACGATCTCGCTCCGATGGTCCCGTGCACCGCTGGCCAATGTACTCACACGTCTCTTGGAAGGCGTGTTTCAAGACGATTTCCGAGACATGATCCCGCCCGTTAAACAGGTTTACTCCATTCAAGACGGTGCCCTGCACTTTGGGTTCGCCGCCTCCGAAATCCGCGTCTACGACATCCGCGATCTGATCTGCCCCGCCCCGGCCGATGTGACCCAAGCGCCTCGCACCGAGGAGGAAACCCAAGCGGTTCGGCAAGAATACTTGCAACAGGTGCGCGACCTGCTCCGCGTTATGGTTGGCAAGCCGGCCCACTGGTCCGAGGAATACGCCGACACCGACTTCGGCGGCACGATCCGCGAACTCAACGGCAACCTCATCATCACCACCACCCCCGAGAACCACCGGGTCATCCTCGGATTCTTGGATGCACTGCGAGAGTCACGCGGCGTGATGATTATGTATGAGTCTCAATTTTTCCTGCTGGATAACGATACTTTTGTCGAGATATTCTCGGAAGAGATCCAAATTCCCAAGTGGGGTTCCGATGACTTCCATACGGTACACGCCGAGCGTTTGCATGGCCAACGATTTATTGAACACGAAGATGGGTCAAGAGAGCCGCTTGCGACCAGGACACCCTCAGGTTTCATCGGAACGACATGGATTACCGATGAGCAGCGCGACGCACTTGCCCAACGTGTCGATGATTCGCAACGTCCCGACCATGCAGTTAATCTCCCGCGCATCACGGACTTCAATGGACGGCAATCCTGGGTCATGATCGCGCAGCAGGTGTCCTACATCTCTTCGATCGAACGCATTGTGGACACCGACAAACTCGAACCGACGCTATCGGTCACGCAATATGGCACGCTACTCCTCCTCGAAGGCACGCTGTCCGCCGATCGCGAATATGTCACCCTGCGGATTGAACTCGAAGCCGCAGCGATGATTGGCACGCCGATCATCTTGCCCCTTGAGGGCGACACGGCAAACGGCTTTACGGAAGTCCCACAGATCGATCGTGTCAGGATGAATACGACAGTAGCCATGCCCAAAGATGAATGGCTTATCTTGGTCGGCCCCATGATCACAGGCGACATTGGCGTGGACGACGACCCCGCCGACTACACCGACACCCGGCGGGAACCTCAGCTACTCATCAAGCCCACCATTATCGAACTGGCGCAGCAGGAGATCGACGTGGAAGATGCTGCTGTGGATATCGGTCGAGTTGCTGAGTAATCGCAACGTGACTGCTAAGAAACCCCAGCCAACCGGTAGCTCGTACTCCGGCCGCCGCCGGGGTTCTTGGCCAGAACGCCACGATCAACCAGCTCACGGATGTCGCGGAGCGCGGTATCGCTGGAGCACTTGGCCAGCTTCGTGTACTTGGACGTCGTCAGGTGCCCCTGGAAGTTGTCGAGCATCCGGTTGATGACACGGCGCTGCCGATCGTTGACCGGCAGCTGATTGACCCGCCGCCAGAGTTCGGCTTTCTGCAAGACCACTTGCAGCGATCGATCAGCCGCTTCCAGCGTGCTGTCGAGGCAACTCAGGAACCAAGCCAGCCAGGCGGTGATGTCCAGCGACCCTCTCTGTGATGATTCGAGCTGCTGGTAGTAGGCCTTCCGCTGGGCCTCGATCCCCGACGACATGCTGTAAAAGCGCTCTTTCGTGCCATCGGCCTGAGCGAGCGCCATGTCGGCGATCGCCCGGGCGATGCGGCCGTTGCCGTCGTCGAACGGGTGGATCGTGACGAACCAGAAGTGCGCTACGGCGGCCTTCAACACTGGGTCGATACTCGGCGGCGACTCGAACCACGTCAGGAACCGCTCCATCTCCTCGGGGACACGCTGTGCGTCCGGGGCCTGGTAATGGACGCGCTCCTTGCCGATCGGCCCCGAGACGACCTGCATCGGACCGGCCTCGCCGGTCCGCCACCCCCCCACCGTGATCCGGAACATCCCGCTACGGCCGGTCGGGAACAACGCGGCGTGCCAACCAAACAGCCGTTCAGCGGTCAGCGACTGGTCGAAGTTCCGGGTCGCATCGAGCATCATCTCGACCACGCCATCCACCGCCCTGCCCGGGGTTGGCAGGCCCGCAACATCCAGGCCGAGTTTGCGGGCAATCGACGAGCGGACTTCATCGATGCACAGATGTTCGCCCTCGATCGCAGAAGACTTGACCACCTCCTCGGTCAAGATCGACAGGCCGGCCTCGGCCTGGAGGTCAAAACCCAGGGCCTCCATCTTCCCGAGGTGCCTCCCCTGCTGGTGCCGGACCGCCGCGAGCGGTCCAGCGAGGGCTTCATGATCCCACCTGAGGGCCGGCCAATCGGGTTTTTCATGAATATAGACCATATTCAACGCACTTTCTGCGGCGATTATATCGGCTATTTACCGCAACACCGTGATCTGCGCTAGGCGTTGGTCGGGGACTGTGTATCACCGTGAAACAGAAAACGGGGCTGATCTCTTGGACCAACACCTTGCCCGCGACACCGATCGCCAATCAGGCATCACGATCAGAGCGACTCGTGGCAACTCTCGATCAATGCCAGGATCGCACGCTGGATGGCTGGCGGGAGTGAGTCGAGCCGGACCACCGTTTCTTGGGCTTCGCTGACGTTCGAGAGGTCGATGACGGTGCGTGCGTCGGATTCTGCGTCACCCCTGATATTTTCTGTTGTTTTTCCCGCGTTTTTTGATGTTGTTCGAGTCCAGTAGCGCCCATTTCAATGAACAAGCACCGCTGATCAGGCGGTGCTTGTTGTTTGGTTGTCTATTGCGTGGGACGACGGCTTAGCGGCAGCCGGGGACCCAGACGCGTTCGTAGTAGCCGGCACGGACCTGAACGCGGTACGGGTAGCCGCAGTCGTCGTAATAGGTCCGGTAGACCGGCGCACGGTAGACGCGTCGGTAGTAGCCGGCGGGCTCGGTGTGGCGGGTCACACGTTCCTCGACGTGGGTGTGGTTCCCGTGCCGACGGACGTCGTGATGCACCGTGGTCACGTGGTTGTGGTCGCCGTGGCGACGGACCGTCACATGATCGTGGTGAGTGCTGCGCCGGCTGGTGCGGACGTCGCGGGTGCGGTAGGTGTAGCTGCCGCAATCGCTGTACCCGCCGTGGTAGCCACTGGAGTAGCCGCCGCTATAGCAGCCACCGGCCGACGCGCTCGTGCCGGCGAACCCAGCGGCGAGCGCGGCGACACCGAGCGTGGCGCCGTACAGAACTTTCTTCGTGAACATCAAAATGCTCCCTTAGAAGAGGAGAAGATGGGGTGGCACGGCGAGGCCTCTTCGCTCCATGCCGCGCCCGGGCCAAGCGACCCGGATCAACGCCCGACGGAAACGCTCCATCGGGACCGTGCCCGCCGGGGGTAAAGGACGGGCCCACCCTCTCATGCGTTACGGCATGATAGGAGGGGCCAGCGATATCGGAGAAAATCTTTAGGATCTGCAGAAAACGCCTTGGGCGAAGCAAAGCCCGGCGGAGGCCTCCGCCGGGCTTGACCATTCTCACTTCAAACTCCCTAGACCCTCTACCGCCCGCGGCGGCGGAACTTCGCGCCGATGCCGCGCTGGGGCATGTTCTTGGGGATCTTCCCATCCGGGAACATCGCTTTAAGCTCTTCTTCCGACATCCCATCCCCGGCCGAGGGGGCCTTGGCCCCGATCACGCGGTCGGCAGGCGTCGTCCGGCCCGACCCGCGTTTCTTATCCGAGTCACGCTGCTCGCGGATGTCGTCGGGCACGCGGCCGGGCTTGAAGCTCGGGTAACGCATCTGCTCGATCATCGCTCCCGACAGCTTCTCGATCTCCGTCAGGTGCTGGCCCTGCTCGGGCGTCACGAATGTCCAGGCGATCCCCCGACGTCCCGCCCGCGCCGTCCGGCCGATGCGGTGCACATACACCTCCGGGTCGTCGGGCAGGTCGTAGTTGATCACATGCGTGATGTGTTCGACATCCAGCCCGCGGGCCGCGAGATCGGACGCGATCAGCACGTCCAGCTTGCCCTGCCGCATCTGCTCCATGACCTTGTTGCGCTTGGACTGGTGCAGGTCGCCGTGGATCTCGCGGGCGGAGATCCCCTTGTCCTTGAGGTACTGCGTCACCTTCCGCACGGTCATCTTCGTCCGGCAGAACACGACCGTCGTATCCGGCTCTTCGTTGCGCAGCAGGTGCAGCAGCAGCGTCCGCTTGTCCCACGGCTCGACGCTGATGTACTTCTGGTCGACCAGCGACACCGTCAGCGAGCCGGACACGGTCGTGATCTTCTCGGCGTCGTCCTTCATGAACTGCCGCGCGAGCGACTCGATCTCGCGGTCCATCGTCGCGGAGACAAAGATGGTCTGGTGGTCGCCCTTGATGTTACCCAGAATCTTCTTGATGTCGTCGCGGAAGCCGATGTCGAGCATCCGGTCGACCTCGTCGAGCACGGCGAAGCGGAGGTTCTTGAACGAGAGCTGGCGCCTGGAGTAGAGGTCCATGACCCGGCCCGGCGTGCCGACGATGAGGTGGCCCCCGCGTTCGAGCGAGTCGGTCTGGTCGCGCATCGACTCGCCGCCGATGATCGAGGTGACCTTGAGGTTGGTGCCCTGGGCCAGTTCCTGCATCTCTTTGGTGATTTGCACGGCGAGCTCGCGTGTGGGGGCGAGGACAAGGGCCTGGCCCTTGATGTCCGGGTCGGCGAGGTGGAGGATGGGGAGGGTGAATGCGGCGGTCTTGCCGGTCCCGGTGCGGGCCTGACCGATCACGTCTTTGCCGCTGAGTGCGGCGGGGATGAGCTCGGCCTGGATATCGGTGGGATGGATGAAGCCATAGGACTTGATGCCGGCGAGGACGTCTTCGCGGAGCCCGAGGTCGTCGAACGTCACGTCGGTCTTAAGGATGTCAGACATAGTTGGATCGCCTGGTCGCGGCACGAGGCAACGTGCGGCGCGGTGGGATTTTTGGCAGGATGTCACGGCCGAGGCCGATAATCACTACGATGCGGCCGGTTGCCGCACGATGCGGCAAGGAAACCCGGTTTCGGTCCTGTAAAGCGGTTTACCGCCGCAACAGGCCGAGGGTGGCCGCTTCGTTTGCCCAAAAAGCGACCCAGTCAAGGGATGACTATAGGGAGCCGGTGGTGGTGGTACAAATTAAGACACGCTTGCCCGTCGCCCAGCCGGTCCACATGGAGGCCCCGATCGGGGCCGACCTGAGCTGGCTGGAAATCGACCTGCCCCGGCTAGACCGCAACGCCCGGGTCGTCCGCGCGGCGCTCGACGACACCCCAGCCGCTGGCGGCGAGGGCGGGGACCAGACTGATCGCCGCGCCAAACTCTGCCCGGTGCTCAAGAAAGACGCCTACGGCCTCGGGGCCGTCACGATCGCCCACCGCCTGGCCAAGGCGGGGCTCGCTGACATGCTCGCGGTGTACTCCGCACAGGAGGCGGCACACTTGGTGACCCACGCGGTAACCACGCCGATCCTCGTGCTCATGCCGATGCGAACGCTCAGCCGGACCGATGGGCTTTATAGGCATGCTGTGGCCGAGAAGCTGCACCTGTCGATCCACGACGCCCGGCAGCTCGACGAGATCAACGCCGTGGGCCAGCAGCTTGGCATCAAGTTCCCCTGCCACCTCTACGTCGACACAGGCATGTCGCGATCCGGGCTCTCGCCCGCGCAAGCGCTGTCGCTCATCAACTCCGCCACCGCCCACCGCTACGTCCGCATCGCAGGCGTGTTCACCCACTTCGCCGACGGTGACGGCGACCCGGCGTTCACCAAACAACAACTCGATACGTTCAACGCGCTCATCGAAGAGGCCGGCGACAAGCTGCCTAAGGATGTCATTCGACACGCGGCCAACTCCGCGGCGCTCCTGCACGACCCGGCGCTCCGGCTCGACATGGCCCGCACCGGCGTCGCGCTATTGGGCTACGCCGACACCGGCGAGGCCGCAGACCTTCAGCCCATCATGCGCTGGTGCTCACGCGTCATCCATACTCAGCGATACACGGCCGGCACACCCGTCTCCTACAACAGCACTCACACCCTCGACCGCGACTCGGTCCTGGGCGTCGTCCCCGTCGGCCACGGCGACGGCTACCCCGTCGCCCTTTCCAACCAGGCCACCGTCCGCATCAACCACACCGACTGCCGCGTCTTGGGCACCGTCAGCATGGACCAGATCGTCATCGACCTCACCGACGCCCTGCACGACCCCATCGCCGGCACTGAGCAAGCCCCCGAAGCCCTCATCGGCCAGCTCGTCGAGGTCTACAGCAACGACCCCGCCGCCCCCCACGCCCTACCCAACCTCGCCAAGCTCGCCAACACCAACGCCTACGAGCTGCTCTGCCGGCTGTCGCCCAACCTGCCGCGGAAGTACGCGCAGGGGTAACGCAAAACACTGCATAGCTCCTATCCCATCCATGCGAATCCCCGGCCATGTTTTCGCTAAACATGCCAACGCGGCTGGATACAATCGCGTGCATGCAAGATGAAACCCCTTGCGACACACCCACTGAAACAATCTACCAGACTCGGCGATCGTTTCGCCGCATGGTACTGCTAAGCGCAATCGGCCTCACCGCGATGCTGGTCATCGGCCTGCCGTCGGCGGTTTGGGTTCACCTCAAAGACCCCGCCGAGATGCCCGCCCGCGTTCCCTGGATGTATGGAATTGTATTCGGCGCATCCACAGTCTTGGCGTGGGCTTGCGTCCCTATGCTGTCTCAACACCGACTTGTCCTGACCACAAAGAACTTGACGCAATGTGGCTTGATCAAAAGCCGGTCGATCGAGTTTGCCCGTGTCTCCCGCGTGGCGTGGCGTAAACGCCCGATCGGCGGCGGTGCCACACTCTATGCGGACCACACGAAACTCACGATCGAGTTCGGCATCTACGACAACGAGCATGACCGCGCCGCCATCCTGCATGCCATCCGTAAAGCAACCCACACGGCGCGGCATGAGGGCTGGGAGACATTTGAGCCCTACTTCTGGGAAATGGAAGAGCTAACCATACTGCGTCTACCTTGGATGTAGCCTCAGCCACGCCGACGCTGAGGCCGCGAAGCGTCTGGTATGGCTACCCTCGATTAGTTAGCCGCGAGGCAGCGGCGGGCCGCGCCTTGGACCTCGGCGGGGTGGGCGGTCACCTTCCGGAGGTGGGCCGTCGGGGCGCTGGCCGTTGGGGCCGCCGCGGCCGGGCCGGTCAGCACGCGGCGCGCCGTTCCCGGCGCCGCGTCGCCGTTCAAAACTCTCGTCCGGCGAGCCCTTGAACAGGCGAGGGATATGCGGGAACGCCTCGGTCAAGACGTAGTAGTAGGTGCCATCCGGGTACTCGGGCGTGACGCCAAACCGGCCGTTGCACTCGTCCAGGTCGCCGAGGCCTTCGACGTATTCATAGTCGATCGTGAACGTGCCGTCGTATTCGCCGCCGGGCCCGGCGTTGCCGGTCGGTCGGTTGCCTTCTTTGAGCCGGTAGCTCGGCCGCATTTCGACAACCTCAGAACCGGCATCGCGGGCGTCTTCGTAGGCGACCTGCGCGTACATCGGGAAGCCATCGGCCGCGTAGCCGACCATGACCATCGCGTCCTCGTCGCCTTGGGCGTCGTTAAAGGCCAAGCCCGTGGGGATGCCGTGGTAGTGGTATGCGCCGGTGGGCTGGACGTGGGCGTTGTGCTCGTCCAAGCCTAGATTAATCACGCCGGACATCGCTTCGTAGTTCCAATCGCCGCGTGTTCGGCCGCGCTCGCCGATGGACATGCCCGGCTCCCAGAACTCGGCCGTGCCCGGATCAAACGGCACCCCGTTGAGCCCAATGCCGAACGCCTGCCCCAACGCATTGCTCGGCCGATCTGCCACCTCCGGGTTCGCAGGCATCTGGTACTGGTAGCGCTGGGCGCTGATCGCGTTGGGGTTGCCGTGGTTGGGGAACCGGCCGGGCCGGTGGTCGGGGATGCCGTTGGACGTGATGTAGCGGACGCCTTCGCGGACTTCGATCGTGACTTCGTTTTCATCGGCGACGGCCGCGGCCTTGGCCACCGCGAAGGTGAATCCTGCCGCCTGATCCGCGGTCGCATCTATCTGGCCCGCGCTGCCGTGGCCGGGGTGGGCACTCGCCATCGGTGCGGCGAGGGAAGCGGCCACATAAAGAAGACAACGGGAAGACATGGCCATACTCTAGCTCCTAAGAACGGTCGGGGTGGGTACAACGCGGCGGAGCCGGATCGATTGCACACCGACACCGCCGCGTGTGACGCGGCGGCTACTCACAAGCGCCAACACAACGTCTGCGCCCCACGCCTCGTAACGCGAGGCGTCTGGCACACAACCCCACAACTCCGCTCACACGTAGCGTTCCAATACCTCCAGCGACGCGGCGACCTGCCGCCGCCCGCCCTCGGCGTCCATCACCGCCGGGGCCGACATCGCCAGGAGCGCTCGCTTGATATTCGCCAGCCTGGGCCAGCCGTCGCCGGGGCTCATCCCGTAGTCCTTCATGTAGTGCGCGATGAGCTTCGCGGGCTTGTGCCCGTGCAGGCGCTCGGGGTGAGCCCAGTAGAGGTGTTCGAGGTAGACCGCGTCCTGGACCCAGTGGCCGACGCGGACATTGGCGAGGTCGAAGAGCACCGCCGGGCCGTCGGGCGGCGGCGTCCGTGTCATCGCGTTGCCCAGGTGCAGGTCGCCGTGGCACCATGTCGTCAGCGGCCGCGCGTGCCAAGTCTTCAGCCAGCCGTCGAGCTTCCGGCCGGCATGCTTGAGCGCCTTCTTCCAGCGCTGAGACTGGTCCACCATCCGCGGGGTCGCGTGCTCCCGCGCCCGCTTCAAGATCGCCGGCCAGTCGCGCACCTTCGGCGTGCCTTCAACCGGGACCACCGCCGCACTCGCGTAGAAGTGCGCGGCCGCTTGCGCCAACAGGTCGATCGCGTCGCCCCCCCACTTACGCCCCACCGGGCCAAACGGCAGCCGCTCCATCACCACCCACGCCAGGTCGTACCCGCCCAGCGATGTGCCATGCGCAAACACACGGGGTGTTACCTCGTCGCTGGACAAGCGCACCAGCCAGCGCCGCTCGGCCGGGGGGACCGGCATCTTCACGACGGCGTCGTGCGCCGCGCCGTCGTCATCGATCCACCGGCAATACCCGGTGAGCGCTCCGCCGCGCTGCCAGTCGGTGCGGAACCAGCGGACATCCGTCAGCCGGCCGCCGCAAACCTCGAGCAAGACCGGCGCAAGCGCGGCCCCGAACGGTGTGGTAGACGTCGGCGATTGAGGCAGGGATTCCAACAGCGTCGCGTCCGGAGGGCCCGGTGGCGTGAGATCGGGAGGGGCGGCCTGGCTCGGGGCCGCCAGGCCGTAAGAGTGCTCGGGCGCGTCGGGCTGATCCATCAGGCCGCCTTTCGGAGCAAAGATTGAGACGATCCGGTGAGCCACCCCCGCCTACAAACCTACCGCACATCCTAGGCACGGGCAAGACATTTAATCCAGCCCCGCGTAACATCGTGCCTCCAGCCGCCCTACACGGAGGCAAGTCCGAGAAACAAGAAATCGCCTCGCCCACACACAACATAAACCGCAGGAAAACAACATGCGCGACCCCCGCCTCGACAAGCTCGCCGATGTCCTCGTCAACTACGCCACACAGGTCAAGCCCAGCCAACTGGTCCTCATCAAGGGCGACCCCGTCGCCATGCCGCTGATCGAAGCCATCTTCGAGCATGTCGTTAGAGCCGGAGGCCACCCCACGCTCAAACTCGCCCCCGCGTCCTGCCAAGACATCTTCATGCAGGACGCCAGCGAAGAGCAGCTCCAATACGTCAGCCCCTTGGCGATGGCCGAGGTCGAACACATCGACGCGTCGATCGGCATCTGGGCCGACACCAACACCAAGTCGGGCACCCGGCTGGACCCCAAACGCGGCGCGCTG
The DNA here is from genome assembly GCA_011762755.2 of Epimenia babai. Classification (NCBI taxonomy): domain Eukaryota; kingdom Metazoa; phylum Mollusca; class Solenogastres; order Cavibelonia; family Epimeniidae; genus Epimenia; species Epimenia babai. Next base: position 82,898 of record WURV02156561.1, read on the forward strand.
GCCAGCGCCGCACGCAAGCCCGTCTTCGAGTTGTTCATGAAACGCGCCGCCGCCGCGGAGGCCCCCGACCAGTACCCCGGCGTCAAGCCGCTCAAGTGGGTCGGCACGCAGTACCCCACCCAGGCCTCGGCCCAGGACGCCGAGCGATCCCTCCGCGAGTACACCGACTTCGTCTTCTCTGCCGGGCACCTCGACAAAGACAACCCCGCCGCCGAGTGGGAAAAAATACGCGCCCAACAACAAAAGGTCGCCGACTATCTCAACGGCAAAAAACTCATCCACTTCCAGACCAACGCCGGCACCGACCTGAAGGTCAACATCGACGGCATGACCTGGGTCAACTGTGCCGGCGAATCCAACTTCCCCGACGGCGAGGTCTTCACCGGCCCCAACCTCAACCACGCCGACGGCGGGGTCAACGGCGTCGTGAAGTACTCCTTCCCCGCCGTACACAACGGCCGGGAGGTCCACGACATCACCTTCACCTTCGAAAAAGGCAAGGTCGTCGAGGCAACCGCGAGCAAGAACGAAGACTTCCTCCTGGCCATGCTCGATCAGGACAAGGGCGCACGCTTCGCCGGCGAAATCGCGGTCGGCACGAACTACGCCATCACCGAGTACACCAAAAACACACTGTTTGACGAGAAGATCGGCGGGACGTTCCACCTCGCCGTCGGCGCCGGCTACCCCGAGACGGGCAACGCCAACGAATCAGGACTCCACTGGGACATGGTCTGCGACATGCGGCCACGGAAGCTGGCAGACGGGTCCACCGACCCCAAGTCGGGCGGGACTATCACCGTCGACGGGGAAGTCATCCAGCGCGACGGCGTGTTCGTGTTCGACGGCTGGCCGGGGAAGTGAGGCACGGGACTCAGTTGTTTGGTTCGTCGAAGCCACGTACGCGCTCACGCCAAGGCACAGGGGCCATCGCAAGATGCATCAGCCCGACGATAAGCAGCGTGTCTTCGTGGATGTGATAGAGAATGCCATATGGAAATCGCGCCAAGCGATATCGTCGAATGGTGTCCTCGAATCGGGGCCAGGCGTGAGGAAAATCTCGGATACGGTCGATGGCCTCGGTGAACTCTGCCGCAAACTCGTACCCCAGCCCGGGCACCTGCCGATTGTAATAGACAACCGCTTCTTCAAGTTCCGCCGAAGCCGCGCGGACAATGCGGTAGTTCACGACCGTCCCTTGTTGATCCGATCCAGCACATCCTGCAACGGCTCATCCGGTAGGTCCCCGGACTTCCACGCCGCGAGGCGTGAGACGGCTTCCTTGCGCCACGCCTCATCCACTGACGCATCGGCGGGCATGAAGCTGGACAGGATCGCGTTGACTAACTCGGCTCGTTCGACCGGGCCGAGTTGCAGGGCCTGGTCATAGAGGTTGCGGACATTCGTGACCATACGGGGCTCCTTTCACCAGACAGTATACCCCGCGAAAACCCACGGCCGATCGCCGGTTTTCAATACGGGCTGATTGGAGCTTCCATCGGGTTAGACGACGGGGCGGCCTTGAACCACTCGCGTGTTTCTTTCCTGACCCAGAAGATCAAGAGCGGGATGGTGATCGGCCAGGTCAGGCAGCTGGTCATCCCCAGCGCGATCACGACGATGTCGAAGACCCACACGCCGAAACGCCGCGGCAGGAAGAACGGCACCATGTAGAAGATCGCGAACACCACCCCGAACCCGCAGTAGATCACGCCCATGATGAGGGCCTCGTCGGTGGTCGCGGGCATGCTCGATCCGGGCCCAGGGTTGGGGCTTGTGATGACGCCGGGGTTGCTGGCGACCCAGCCCCCGAGGATCGCAACGGCGATTTGCAGCAACACCATCAGCGCGCAGTACACGCGGAACCAGATCACGACTTTGGGGGTATGCAAGACGGGGCTCCCTAGGTGAGGCGTGAGCCGGATGATATCACGACCTGTAACTCCCGGGGCGTTACAGGTCGTCGCCATTGAGGAACGCGTAGAGGATCGCGCCGGCGAACCGCATGCCGATGAAGATCAGCTCGAACATGATGAGGTGTCTCCGCGGGGCGAAGGCGTTCGTGTCGGGCCGCCCCGTGCTGCCCGGGTCCGCGACGGGCGGGCCGAGGGGCTGGTGGCCCGACAGCAATGTACGCGTAGGGGTTGTGCCGGCGGTGGGAAAACTGAACCGTTTTTCGTCAACTCGGCAAGCACGCGAGAGCAATAGCCGCCGCGTGTGACGCGGCGGCTATTCACAACGCGCCGCGAAACGGCAGCCGCTTGCGCTACTCGCTCGCTGCGTCCTCCAGCATCCCCAACCGCCACATCACAAACATGCGCCCATCGGCCACATCGCGAACACGCAGGTCCAGCGGTTTGCCGCCGCCGTGGCCGCCGTCCTGGTCGACCCAGAGCAGCACCGGGTCGCCGTCGCCGTTGTGCTGCGCGGTGTACTGCATCAGCGCGGCCATCTTGCGGGCGTGCAGCGGGTGGACACGTGTGTCGTTCTCCCCTGCCGTAAAAAGAATCGCCGGGTAGTCCGTGCCGGGGTCGATATTGTGGTACGGCGAGTAGGCCCGCAGCCACTCAAAGTGCTCGGCGTTCTCCGGGTCGCCGTATTCCGGCACCCAGTACCGCGCCATCAAAAAGTCTTGGTACCGCAGCATATCCAGCAGCGGCACCTGGCAGACCACTGCCTCGAACAGCTCGGGCCGCTGCGTGAGCATCGCGCCCATCAGCAGCCCGCCGTTGCTCCCGCCGGAGATCGCGAGTTTATCGGCGTTTGTGTAGCCCTCGGTAACGAGGTACTCCGCCGCCGCGATGAAGTCGTCAAACACATTCTGCTTCTCACCCAACGTGCCCGCCTTGTGCCAGGCGTCGCCGTATTCGCCCCCGCCGCGCAAGTTCGGCAAGGCATACACCCCGCCATGCTCGAAGAACGGGAACAGCGTCGCACTGAAGTACGGCGTCATGCTCACGCCAAACCCGCCGTAACCCGAGAGCAAGGTCGGGTTGCTGCCGTCGAGTTCAAGCCCCTTCTTGTGGACGATGAACATCGTCACGTCCGTGCCGTCGGCTGATGGATAGGTGACCTGCTTCACCTCGACCAGCGACGGATCGACCGGCACATCCACGCGGTACCAGAGTTCGTAGTCCTCGACCCTTGGTCGGGCGCTGATGTCCAGGCGGTAGATGCTGCTGGGGGTGTTGAACGACGTGAAGCCGAGGTAGGCCTCGGATCGGTCGAAGCGCGTCGAGAGCGCCGCGCTGCCGATGCCTGGTAGCTCAACCTCACCCAGCGCCCGGCCGCCGAAGCTGAACCGCTCGATGCGCGTGCTCGCGCGGTAGCTGTATTCGGCGTAAAGGTCGTCGGCCGACTCCTGCAAGCCCTCCAGCACCATGTCGTCGCGGTGAGGGATAAACGGCGTCCAGTCCTCACGGGCCGGGTTCTCCGGATCAACACGGAAGACCGCGCCGTTGGGGGCATCGACGTTCGTCTTGACGACCAGCCCGATGCTTTCAAGAAAGTCGGGGTAGGAGTTCGCGTCCGCGCCCTCGATCATGGTGACCATTTCAAGCTCACCTCCGCGCAGCCAGTCGGCGACATTGACCAGCCAGAGGTCGTTGCTGGAAGTCGAGGTGTAGTAGCCGACCACGCCCCACTTCCCGTCGCGATCCATCGAGAAGAACGGGCCCCACGTCGTCGCGAGCGGGCCTTCCTTGTACTGCTCGAAAAGGACCCGGTCCTGGGTGTGGTGCTGGCCGATGACGTGGTACTTGATCTGCGCAGAGTAGGGGTTGCCGATATCTTCGAGGCAGGAGTAGAAGAAACTCTTACCATCGGGAAGCCACTGCACCCGGCCGACCTTGCCCGGGATCTCGTCGGCCAGCCAGGTGCCCGACTCGACGTCCATCAGGAAGAGCGTCGAGTTCTCGTCGCCCTGCTGGTAGGTACCAAAGGCGAGGAGTTTGCCGTCCTGGCTGGGCACCCACCATGACAGCGCGGTCAGGCCCGACTCATCCAACGTGTTGACGTCAAGCAGGACGCGGGGCTCGGCGTCGTGGCCATCGCGGACATAGAGCACCGGCTGGTTCTGGTCGCCTTCACGCTGGGTATTGAAGTAGAGGTTCTCGCGCATTGAGGGCCGGCCGACGTACCCGACGCTCATGAGCTCGCGCAGGCGTGCTTCCACCGCGTCGCGTCCGGGCAGGGCGTCGAGTACGCCACGAGTGTGTGCGTTCTGGGCGGCGGTCCACGCACTGACCTCATCGGTCGCGTTGCCTTGGTCGTCACCTTCAAGCCAGCGGTACGGGTCGATGAGTTCCTGGCCGTGCAGCGTGTCGGTGACGGGGCGCTGCTCAGTCGCCGGGGGTGCGTCCGGAGCGTTTGGCGGGGGGTCTTGCGCGGCGGTTGTTGTCATAATCATCGCGGGCATAAGCCCGAAAGAGAGTGCGGCGAGTAATGAAGTCGTACGTTTCATAGGGATATGTTACGACGCGCAGCGGGCCGGCGTTCGGGACACTAAAAAACAGGCCGCCCCTTAGGACGGCCTGCTCTTGATGATCTCTCAGGCATGGCGTACCACCTTACTCCATCTCCATCTCTTCCAGCAGCGCTTCCCACGCCGCGATGGCCTCTGCCATCTCCGTGGCGAAGGCATCAATCGTATCCTGATCGATGCTGTTCTCGGGCACAACAAGCTCCATCGGGCCCGCACCGTCGAGCTCGGCGATCGGGCCGTTGCCCTCGACCAGGTTGTCCATATCGATCGTGATGTCAGCGGTGTTGTCGACCATCGTCACACCATCAACATCATCTGCCTCGCCGGGCAGGACGTAGTGTTCGACCAGCTCGATCCCGTCCATCATCTGTTTCATCATGCCGACCTCGTCGGCACCGGGCTTCTCGTACTCAGCGACGAGCTGCTGCATCATCCCGCCGTTCACGGTCAGCGTGCTGCCGTCGCCGTCGCTCACAAACTCATACGTCGCGAACATCTCGCCCATATCGCCGTTGTTGCCGGCTTCGAGCTCGTTGATGTCTTCGAAGTAAATCGTGTAGCGGACATACTCGTAGCCGCCGTCTTCCCAGCGCTCGGGCTCGGTGACCGCGACGACACCCGCGGGGATGGCGTCTTCGTCAATCATATTCTCGACCGTGAACTGCTCCAGCGGATCTTCGCCGGCCTGCTGGGCCATCATCTCGCTCACGCCGAAGGTGAACTCCAGCTTGCCCGAGCCGTCGGGCATCACGGTGATCACTTGCTTCATCTTCACGCAGCCGCCGGTGAGCAGCACCGCAAGGGCCAGGGTCAGCATCGAAAGGGTACGCATCAGCATCGGGGTTCCTCCAAGAGGGGTGGGGTCGTCAGGTGTGTGGCCTCGTCGGCCGTCGGTTGAAAAGACGCTCGGGGACCGTCCCGCGCGTCAACCCCCTATGGTACGCAACTGAGCCCCTTCGGGTTGCACCACGCCGCCCGATTCCTCCTTCCCAGTCCTTGGATGCCGGGGCGGCGGGCAGTAGGATGTAGGGCATGCGAACCCCACGCCTAGCGGTTTTTTTCACCGTCGCCCTGCTGGGCGGAGCGCTGATCCCGGCTGTTTTTGCCCGGGCCCAACCCCTGCCAAGCCCCGACGCGCCGCAAACCGGCATCTTCAACACTACGTTCAGCGAACGCAGCCCGCTCTCCAGCCGCGAACGCATGGCCGACGTCGGCCACTGGCGCGCCGAGCAGCTCACCGAGTGGGACATCAACGACATCGAGTTTCAGATGGTCGTCCCAGACGACTACACCGGCGACGAGGCCTACGGCCTGCTGGTCTTCATCCACCCCTCCGACAACATCACCGCCACCGACCCCCGCCGGTTCTTCTTTGGCCGGGTGATCCAAAACGTCCTCGCCGATCACAAACTCATCTGGGTCAGCTTCGACGACGCGGGCAACCCCGTCCTCCCCAACAAACGCATGGGGCTCGCGCTCGACGCCGTCCACAACGTCACCGCGCAGTACAACATCGACGAGAGGCGTATCTACATCTCCGGTATGTCCGGCGGCGGGCGTATGACCTGCATGTCGGCCGTGTACTACCCGCAGGTCTTCACCGGCGCGGTGCCGATCGTCGGCTCGCTCTACTTCCGCGAAGTCCCCGTGCCCGACGACCCCGCCCAGCGCCGCCTGCTCCGCGAACAGCCCGGCGAGAACGCCGTGTGGGGTGCGCAACTTGTCCCGCCACAGCGCCGCGAGCTCGACCGCATGAAACGCGAGCAGCGATGGGTCCTACTCACCGGCGACGAAGACTTCAACATGCCCGAGATGCGCAGCCACTTCGAGTACGGCTTCCAGCGCGACGCGTTCGAACACGCCCACTACCTCGAAGTCCCCGACATGGCCCACAGCTACCCGGACGCCGACTGGTTCGAACGCGCAATCGTCCTGCTCGACGCGCCGCTGAACGAAGGACCCGACACAGACGGCAACACTTTCGACATCTCACCACGCGAACGCCGAGCCGAAGAACAAGCCCAGCGCCGGCTGCAATCCGCCCAGCGCCTGGTCGAGCGTGACCCGACACGCGCGCTGCGTCTGCTCCGCCGGGTGGACGAACTCTACCCCGACACCCGCGCAGCCGAAGAGGCACGGGGGCTGATTGAACAAATCGAGGCCGCAGAGCAAGAACTCACACCCCTGCACGACTAAAGCTCGGCAATCACCACCCGCCCCGCCATTAACCCCAACGAGGCGACGCCCCCGGAAACGCCGCCCCGACCCTTCAAACCCCTTCGGATGCCCCGAATCGGCCCTTATTGTCTATAAAAGGGCTTCTCACGCGTGGGAATCGATTCCCTCGGATTCTGCGGCGCGGGACCGACCTCCCGTTACTCTTGCACCTAGACAAGGGCTGGTGTTTACTTTGCTCACCCGGCCCAACACCCAAGGCCCCTCCGGGGCGGAGACCGTACATGCTCGCCAAGACCCTGCAGCGCATCATCGACAAGAAGTTCACCACCGCCAAGGAGGTCAGCGAGCTGGCAGGCGTCAGCCAGTCCACGGTCTACCGCTGGATCGCCGGGCAGTCGCAGCCCGACTTCGACTCGGTCCGCCTGCTGGTGCGTCTGCTGCCCGACATGCGGGCGCAGAAGGCGCTGCTCACCGCCTTCACCGCCGGGACCGACTGGCACGCCACGCACATGAACCTGGAGCTGGATGTTAACCACGACGGCAAGGTCGACGCCGAGGATGCCCTGGACGCGAGTTGCGAGGCGCTCAAGACCGCCAGCCACACCCTGATCTCGATCCGCCAGGCCAGCAAGGGCAAGATCCTCAGCGGCGACGAGACCATCGAACTCGTCTCCCATCTCAACCAGACGATCCGAAGCTGCTCGATCACGCAACGCATCCTCGTCGATATGGCCGAACAGCGCAAGCGAAGGAAGCTGAAGCTGGTGAAGTGAAACCGAGATCGATGCAGACTATTTAGGGTATGACTCATGAAAAGCGCATACCAAAACAGCGTCCTTGATATCCAGGAGCTTGGAGAACTAACTGCAGGTGAGCTATCACGCCTCATCCAGGATAAAGACTGGACAGAAGACTTGATGGCACTTGCCACTCGCTCGGCATTACTCCAAGAGTCGTGCCCACCGAACTTCAACGCGATGATTAACGGCCGTGTTGCGGTGACTATCGTTCCTTCGCGCCCCATGGGATACACAATGATTGTGAGCGCAAACATTGGCCCGAAGTGGATCGGGCTTAATAATGACTTTACGGTTGAAGATGCGGATATCGGCAGGGTTGAGCATGTACTTTCTGAGCTTGAGCAGGGCCGATTTGAGGAGCAAAAAAAGCAATGGGCCGGGTAATCTGCGAGACCTAGTGTCTAATCTACTTACTACCGCCTATTCAGAAAAAACGGCTACTAATCGCATATCATGGTGATCCTCAAAGGAAGGTCGCTATGTATTGTCGAATCCCTGCTGCATTAGTTGCTCTCATCGTGAGTTTGCATGCTGCAACCGTGCAGGCCGACGAAGCCGATCCACCCGAGACCGGCCGCCTCGAACTCACCTTCAACGAACGCCACCCCGACAGCGCGGTCGAACGGCTGCTGGCGCGGTTCCAGTTCCGGGGCGACCCCAACGACGCCGCCGACGGGCGGGTGCATGCCGATGAGTACGACCTCGAAGAACAGACGTTCCAGGTCTATGTGCCCGACGGCTACGACGCCAGCGAGCCCTTTGGGCTGCTGATCTGGGTCGCGGCCGACGACCGCGGCGTGCTTCCCTGGCCGGAGGTGTTCGACAATCGCAAGCTGATCGTCATCAGCGCGGACAACGTCGGTGACCGGCAGAACATCTGGAAACGCATGGGGCTCCAACTCGACGCGGCCCACAACATGACCGCCCGCTACAACATCGCCCCCGACCGCGTCTACATCTCCGGCTGCTCCAAGGGTGGGCGGATCGCCAGCCAGCTCGGGCTGCTGTTTGCCGATGTGTTTGACGGCGCGATGCCGATGGATGGCTGCGACTGGTACGAGCAGTTGGTCGTCCCCGACTCGGGAGGACGGGCATACCGCGCAAGGTTCAACCGCCCCCACGGCCGGATGCTGCGGATCGCGCAGCAGCGCAACCGCTACGTCCTGATGACCGGCGAGCTGGATGAGAACCGCGACCAGACCGCGTTCTTCTTCGAGCGTGGCTACGAGCGTGCCGGCTTCGAGTTTGTGTGGTACCTGGAAGAGGAGGGCGCACGCCACTGCCAGCACAGCCCCGAGTTCGTCGAGCGTGGGCTGGCGCTGCTGGATTTACCGCTGGAAGACGGGACGCTTGAGCGCGAAACCCCGGGGGCTGAAAGGGGTGATGAAACAGGTCAGGATGGCCACCCCACCCCCGCGCGTGACCGCGCGGCCCAGCGCGCCGAGCAGCGGGCGTCGCGCGACCTCGCGCGGGCCCAGCGTTACATCGATGCGGGGATCAACAGCCGGGCGCGGGTGATCCTTGAAGCCATCATCGAGCGCGACCCGGAGACCGACGCGGCCGCAGAGGCGCAGGAGATTCTGGACAGGCTGTAACCACAGCGCCCGATTGACCCACGGCGTGAGCAATGCGAGCGCGAATAACCGCCGCGTCACACGCGGCGGGGTAATGTAGATCCAAACGTACACCCCCCGCGTGTGACGCGGCGGCTATTCTGACCTGGGTTAGCAAGGTCACTCCTGCACATCCCCGTCCGCCTCCCCAAACGCCTCACGCATGAACGCTCGGACGGGATCGAGGGTCAGGTCCAGTACGGCCCGTTGCGCCGCCTCGATGGCGTCGGGGGGGAAGAGCTTGTCGTTGATCACGGCCGTGGCAAACAGGTCAGCAAGCGACTCGTTGGGGTGGTAGACGTTTCGGCTTGGACCGTAGTTGGCCATGTAGCTGCCCATCTCGACGAGCGGGGCCACAGAGGGGTGCCCGGTATCGTCGGTCACCGGGCGCCAGACACCGTCGTCGCCGCGTTCGACCTTGACCGCGACCATGAGGAAATCGCCGGGCATGCGCGACGGGCGCACATCGAAAAGTTCGATGATGAGGTTGGGGTGGATGTACTCGGGCGCGTCCTCCGGCCCGACGCGTTGCACCCAGCGGACGTCCACGCCGTCTGGATTGACCAACTGCCGCGCGGTCAGCCACTCGCCCAACTCGATCGCTTCAACCTGCTGAAGACCCCACTGCTCGGTGTAGAACGGCGCGAACGTCTCGGGCTCCAGGCGTTGGACGACGTGCATCTGCTCGTGGATCATCAGGTTGACGAGCATCGGCCTCAGCCGCTCGGGCTGGTGCTGGTACATCGGGACCACCTGCGCCAGCAGCCCTTCGGGCAGCACGATCGACACACCGCGCGTGTGCGGCAGCCCCTGCTCTACCGCTTGGGTCACCTTGATAAATGACCACGGCACCGCCGCCAGCCGGGGGTATTCATCCGCCAGCGCGTCGTAGACCTCCCCCACGATCTTGGTTAACAGCGCCTGCTCTTGTTCGGTGAAATCGCGCGTGTTTTCCGCGTAGCGCTGCGCAAAGAACGCTTGCTGCTCTTCCAGCGTCTCGCCCTCGATCGCGGCACCCGTCTTAACCTGCATCTCGTACAGGCACAAGAGCGAAAAGTACGGCTCGACCGATTCGTCCACGATCGCGGCCCGCGCGGCGTCGCCTGCGAGGAAGGTGATGTCGGGCGCGTCCTGCGCGAGGGCGTGAATGGGCACGAACAGGGCGACATAAAACAAGAGCGAGCGGGCGAGATGCATCGGAGTCTCCTTCATCGGTGCGATTGTAGCGGCGGGTGTACTGAGTAAAGCCGCGTACCGTGTATTGACCCGCCTCAGTTTTTCGGCAGCTTCTCGCCCGCAGTGATCGTGAGTGGTACGGCCTCGCCGTCTTCTCGGCTGCCGCAACTCCCGGCGTCGCTTTCGACGTGCAGCTTCTGTGCCCGCTGCGTGGACCAGTCGGTGACGGCCAGGTCGGGCGACTCGGGCGTGTCGCCGTGGACCTTGAGCATGTTGTAGCCGTTGTCGCGCTGGGCGGGGGTGAAACCGGCGTCGCGGATCAAGCGACACAGAAGCTGCTCGTTGAGGCAGTAGGTCGTCCCGGCCGCGCTGACAACGTTCTCTTCCATCATGACCGATCCCATGTCGTTGGCGCCAAAGAACAGCGCGACCTCGCCGATGTGTGGACCCATCGTGACCCAACTCGACCCGATGCTGTGGAAGTTGTCGAGGAACAGCCGGCTGATGGCCTGTGTCCGCAGGTAGTCGGTCGCCCCCGCCATACGCACGACCTTCCCCGCGCGAGGCACGGCCGCGCCGCACGCCTTCTTGTCACGCCCATCAACCTCGCCGGCAAACACTTTGCCCGCCAGCACATCCCCGGGGAACGGCTCGCCGGTATCACCGGCGGCGTGGTCGTACTCGGGAAGATTGCCCAGCGGCGTGTTCTCTCTTTGGAAAGGCCAACTGATAAACGCCATATACCGGCCGGGCCAGTCGTTGGCGATCGCCTCGTCCTGGCGGTCGCGGAGCATACGCATGTGGTCGATGCGATCGGCCACGCCCTCGATGTGGCCAAACATCATCGTGCCCGACGTCTTCATACCCAGCTTGTGCGCCGTCGCCATCACATCGAGCCATTGGTCGGCCGTGGCCTTGCCTAAACCGATGCGTCTTCGGACGTGCGGCGCGAACACTTCCCCCCCGCCGCCGGGCAGCGAGTCGAGCCCGGCTTCCATCAGCAAGCGCATGATCGCTTCGAGCTTGGCCAGCCAGACGTCACGTCCCATCTCGTCCGACTTGCGCGGGTCGGTCGTCGGGAAGCCATCCATCTCGTAGACGGCGACAAACTCGACGAACTCCGGCGGACTAAACCCGTGGATATGCACGCCCGGGAACTCGGCTTTCAATCCCTTGAGCAGATCGACATAAAAATCCACGCCCAGGTGCGGGTGCATGCCGCCCTGCAGCAGCACCTGTGTCCCGCCGATGGCGACGAGCTCGCGGACCTTGTCGTGGAGCTGCTCTTGGGTCAGGACATACGCATCGTCGTCGCCCTCCTTGCGGAAGAAGGCGCAGAAGGTGCAGGACGCCGAGCAAACGTTGGTGTAGTTGATGTTGCGGTCGATGACGTAGGTGCGTTTGCCGCCGTCCTCCGCGCGGCCGTGGATGCGGTCGGCGACGGCGCTGGACCATCGCCCAAGCGCATGCAGCGATGCCTCGTGATAGAGCCGCAGCGCCTCGTCGGGCGACAGCCGACGCTCGCCGGCGATCACGGCATCGAGGTGGAATTCACGTTCAAGGGCGGCGTCTTGGGGGTTTGGCATGGCATAGCATGATACCCCCACGCATCGGGGTTGGGCGGTGAAGCTGGGAACACGGCGGGGTGAAAATAGAAGCCCACGCTCGGCGAGCGTGGGCTTCAAGTGCAATCAAGTTGAATGGGTATCAAAAGCGTGGCTACGCCCGGCGACGACGAACCAGCGACAAACCACCCAGCCCCAGCAGCGCCAGCGAGCCGGGCTCGGGGATCTGTCGGGTGAACTGGCCCCGGGCGACGACGTCCCCGCCGTCGACCGCGACGTCGATATCGACATCCGCCCCGCCCAGCGGGTTGGCGACCTGGAAGGTGTCCGAGAAGTCCACCGGCAGGGTCAGGACCACGTCGTAGGTCGCGATGTTGTTCGTTACGTTATTGAGCGTCACCAACAGCGTGCCGGTCCCGGTCGTCGTGCCGTTTACCGGGCTGGCCGACAGGTCGATGTTCTCGCCGGCGGCCGAAACATTGCCCTGGTTGATAATGATGAGGTGGTCGCCGGTGTCAAACTGCGTCCCCGCCACCGAGCCCGGCGGGATCGGGGTGTCGACCGTCGCGCCGAGATTGGTCAGATCGACATCAACTTCGATGACGTTGGGCACCACCGCAAGCGTCAGCGACACATCCGTCGCACTGAGCGCGCCGCCCGTGAACTCGAGGCCGGTCGTCGTCGCGTTGTTCCCCGCGTCGAACGTGAGGTTCAGGAGCGCATCGACCGAGCCGCTGAAATCGGTCGAGGCGGTGTCCGAAGCCCCCAAGCCGCTCACAGCGATATCAAACCGATTCGTCCCCGCCGCCGCCGCATCAAGGTTCAGCGTCACGGCCTGCTGGCCCAGCGCCCCACCCGCCGTCGCGACGCAAACCGCCGCCGCCAAAGATTGCTTCATCAATCGCTTCATCAAAACCTCTCCTAGGTAGAACCGGGGATATCCAAACACACGTGCAGTAGAGATGTACCCGCCACCCCACCACGGGTTGCAGCCGATCGGCCGACGCAACCGGGTTCAATGGTACCCCCACACGCACGCGATGCAAGCGTTTTCTGCCCAGGTGCGCTGAATCAGCCCTTCCCAAACGCGGCAATACAAAAACAGCCCCGCCTTGCGGCGGGGGCTGGGACGGCGGGTCTCAATCTCTGCGAAGCCGGTCGGCTCAGACCTCTTCGATCTGCTTGCTCTTGTCCGCCACGTGCGTGTCGATCTGGCCCTCGTGCTTCTTGAGCAGGTCCTGGATGTCGTCCTTCGCGCCCTTCACATCGTCCTCACTCAGGCCACTGTCCTTGTCCTTGCCCAGTTGGTCGATGTGCTTGTTTGCGTCACGCCGGGCGTTGCGCACCGCGATCTTGGCCTGCTCGCCCATCTGCTTGACCGAGCCGATCAGCTCCTTCCGCCGATCGCCCGACAGCGCGGGGATACTAATCCGCACCGTCTTGCCGTCCGCCTGCGGGTTCAGGCCCAGCCCGGCCTTCTCGATGCCCTTGATGATGTCCTGCACCGTCCCGGGATCAAACGGCTTGACCAAAAGCTGCGTCGGCTCGGGGGCCTGCACCATCGCCAAGGACCGAAGCTCGCTCTCGCTGCCGTAGCACTCGACCTTGACGAACTCGATCAGCGAAGGCGTCGCCCGCCCGGTGCGGACCCCCTTGAGCTCGCTCTTGAGGTAGTCCACGCTCTTGGCCATCGTGGCGGTCGCGTCTTTTCGGATGCTGTTCAGGTCCATGGGGGATGCTCGCTTTGGGTCGGGGGGAAGCTGACATGATAGAACGATCTTGCGACTTCTGCGAGTAAGAGGAACTAAACGCCAAGACGCCAAGTGAAAGCCAAGAGCGCCAAGGAAGACAGATTGCGTTCGACGAAACGTCTTAGCAAGCGGGGCGGAGAAGTTTGACTTGTTGCCCCTCGACTTTCAGCAAACCAATCGGCAGTCGATGGACACCTGACAACACTCCAAGCGTATTCTCGAGAATAGGACTAGGTTCGCTATCGATGGCGATAAACAACTGGATCTGATTCGGACGCAACTGATCTCCCAAAGACAAGAGCGGCTGAATCTCTCGTAACGTAAGTCCACCGTAAATCTGATTCAGTGTGGCTTTCTTACGGCCCGCCTGCTCGGTCGATGGCCTGACTGGATTCTCCTTCGCGTATGCGCTGTACCGAGCGATCGCGTCAGTTCCAAGATTCAACGCTGATGCGTAGTACTTGAGAAGTTGGCCGACAACTTTGTCTGTTGCATCTTTTGCACTGCCCATTTTCACTTCGACTAACACGAGCTTGACATGGGAGTGATCCGGCAACAGCATCACATCGAGAAAGCCCGACCCTCCCCGGAGAGAAGCATCAAGCCGAACATTCCGAATCCCTGCCGCATTCGGAAAACCCAAGACGCCCGGCGAAGCAAAGATGGCATCCTCAATCTGTGGCTCGTTCGAGATACCGCTTGGCATGTTTTCGGCCTTCCTTGGCGCTCTTGGCTCCCCCTTGGCGTCTTGGCGTTAAAAACCACCCACCAACAACCCATCACCCCGCCGACACCCGCGTCCCGTGCGGGGTGCCCGCCACCACCTCCGCAATATTCCCCGGCTGCTTCATGTCGAACACCACGATCGGGATGTCACGCTCCTGGCACATCGCAAACGCCGTCGTGTCCATCACGCCCAGCTCCTGATCGATCGCTTCCTTGAACGTCAGCGTCTCGTAGCGCACGGCATCATCAAACTTGTTGGGGTCCTTGTCGTAGATGCCGTCCACCTTCGTCGCCTTGAGTACGCAGTCGGCCCCGATCTCCGCAGCCCGCAGCGCCGCGGCGCTGTCCGTCGTGAAGAACGGGTTGCCCGTCCCGCCCACGAAGATCACGACCCGCCCCTTCTCCAGGTGCCGCAGGGCCCGGCCGCGGATGTACCGCTCGGCGACACTGGTCGCCGACAAAGCGCTCATCACCCGCGCGGGCTGGCCGAGGTTTTCGAGCGCTTCCTTCAAAGCCAGCCCGTTGATGATCGTCCCGAGCATCCCCATGTAGTCGGCCGAGGCCTGCTCGAACTTCCCCGTCTTCGCCAAAGTCCCGCCGCGGATGATGTTCCCGCCGCCGCAGACCACCGCCATCTCCGCGCCCTGCTGCGCAGCATCGTAGACCTCCTGCGTAATCAGCCCCAGCTCATCGGGGTCGATGCCCGACCCGCCGGGCGCGCACAGCGCCTCGCCGGAGATCTTCAGAAGGACACGCTTGTAGGTGGGGGTATCGGGCATGAAACGGGGGCTCCTCGTAGGTGTGCGGGATTCTACTGCATCCGCGCCACCGAAGCCCACGCTCAGTGAGCGTGGGCGTCCTCCACCGCGCGTGTATACTCACCCTTTTCCTCACGATCTATCCCCGGAGTACGCCATGTCCGCCGACCAAGCCAGCAGCATCGAATCCGTCCTCTCCGAAGACCGCCACTTCGCCCCCCCCGCAGACTTCGCCGCCAGCGCCCACGTCGGCTCGATGGACGCATACGAAACGCTGCATAAACGCTCCATCGAAGACCCCGAGGGATTCTGGGCCGAGGAGGCCGAGCGCTACCACTGGTTCAAGCCCTGGGACAAAGTCGTCGAGTGGGACGCGCCCGACGCCAAGTGGTTCGTCGGCGGAAAGACCAACCTCTGCTACAACGCCGTCGACCGCCAGATCGACAACGGCCACGGCAACGAGACCGCCATCATCTGGGAGGCCGAGTCCTTCGACGCCGACGGCTCGCCCGAGGTCATCAACCTCTCCTACTACGACCTCCAGCGCGAAACCGCCAAGTTCGCCAACTGCTTGAAATCGCAGGGCGTCAAGAAAGGCGACGTCGTCACCATCTACATGGGCATGGTCCCCGAGCTCGCCATCGCCGTACTCGCCTGCGCCCGCATCGGCGCGCCCCACTCCGTCATCTTCGGCGGCTTCTCCGCACAGGCCATCACCGACCGCGTCGAGGACGGCAAATCGAAAGTCATCGTCACCTGCGACGGCTCGTGGCGCCGCGGCGGCGTCGTCCCCCTCAAGGCCAACGTCGACGAGGCCTGCAAAAACACCGACCTCGTCGACTCCGTCATCGTCGTCAACCGCTGCGACAACGAGATCGAGTGGACCGAAGGCCGCGACAAGTGGTACCACGACCTGATGGAGAACTCACCCGCCGACTGCCCCTGCGAAGAGCTCGACTCCGAAGACCTCGCCTTCATCCTCTACACCTCCGGCTCCACCGGCAAGCCCAAGGGCATCATGCACACCACCGGCGGCTACATGGTCTGGACCGCCATGACCTCCCGACTCACCTTCGACCTCCAGCCGGATGAAGACGACGTCTACTGGTGCACCGCCGACATCGGGTGGATCACCGGCCACTCCTACATCCTCTACGGCATCCTCCCCAACCGCGTCCCCACCATCATGTACGAGGGCGGGCCTAACCACCCCGGCCCAGACCGCTTCTGGGACATGGTCGAGCGCCACAAGGTCACCAAGTTCTACACCGCCCCCACCGCCATCCGCGCCTTCATGAAATGGGGCGACGAACACCCCCGGAAGCATGATCTGTCGTCCTTGAAGGTGCTCGGGACGGTCGGCGAACCGATCAACCCCGAAGCATGGATGTGGTACCACAACGAGATCGGCGGCGGCAACTGCCCCATCGTCGATACCTGGTGGCAGACCGAAACCGGTGGCCACATGCTCACCCCCCTCCCGGGAGCCACCACCACCACGCCCGGCTCGTGCTGCCGGCCCATGATCGGCGTCGACGCCGCCGTCGTAAACAACGACGGCGAAGAGGTCGGCACCAACGAGGGCGGCATCCTCGTCATCCGCAAGCCCTGGCCCGGCATGCTCCGCGGGATCTACGGCGACCGCGACCGCTACGTCGACACCTACTGGTCCAAGCTCCCCAAGGAACTGGGCTACTACGTCCCCGCCGACGGCGCGCGCGTCGATAGCAACGGCAACTTCTGGATCATGGGCCGCATCGATGACGTCATCGTCGTCGCCGGCCACAACATCGGCACCATGGAGGTCGAGTCCGCCATCGTCTCCCACGAAGCGACCGCCGAGGCCGCCGTCGTCGGCTACCCCCACGACGTCAAGGGCAACGGCATCGCCGCCTTCATCATCCTCAAGGGCGACCTCCCCGCCCCCGGCAGCGACGAATCCGAAGCATTGAAGAAAAACATCCGCGACCACTGCGGCAAAGAGCTGGGCCCGATCTGCAAACCTGATCAGGTCCGCTTCACCGAGGCCCTCCCCAAGACCCGCTCCGGCAAAATCATGCGCCGCCTCCTACGCGACATCGCCGCCGGCAACGAGATCACCCAGGACGTCACCACCCTCGAAGACAAGTCGATTGTTGAGAAGCTGCAGGCGAGTGGTTGATTTACAATGGAGTACATGTAGCCCCACTGATCCGTATTTCCCCGAAATGCACAACAGGTTTTGGAGTTCCTACCATGGCATCTACGTTTGAAGAGATTAAAGAGGAGACATTTGGCCAACGCGCCAGCTTCTCTTACAAAGAAGTTGAAGCATCGCATGGTTTTTTACGGCTCATGCAAGATGCGGGCCACACCTACGAAATGCACCCGTTAGTCAGAGATGACGTTGAAGCGTATGCGAACGAAGGCTACATCATCTTTCACACAGCTAGACCCGACATTGCATTCATCTTTGTTAAGATCAATGCAGGCAGGGGGATTACCGGAAAAAAATTTCAATACTTAATGTTTGTCGATGAAGGATCAGATCTCAAACAAATCAAGATGCGATTTACCTACAAACGCTTTAGCTGGAATCTACCTGAAGTCGCAAAAATAAGAGATAGCTTTAAGCAGCAGTAAGTGCCGGGCGGCTGGTGGCCGGGGTGGAACGAGTCCGCGAGTGACCCCCCGGAACTAGCTCCGCACAACTTCAATTCTCCGGCATCGTGACACACCAACAGACGTCCCCTTCCGGGGGCTCGCGGACTCGACCCCGGCCACCAACCGAACATAAGCTGCAAAGCGGCACCAACGGAGGCACGCAGATTCGAGCCGGGGCAATAATCAAGGAAAAACATGCTAGACGCTGTCGAATTCGCAAGAAACTATACCGAAGACGATCGACCAAAGGTCACGTTTGAATCAAACGGCGAGGTGGGCCCTAAGCTGCTGGACGCAAATCGAAACAACCGTGCGGCGATCTGTGAAGCATGCATGGACTCCCCAATGATTGCTTCGGACATGCTCATACGCGACCTGTACGACGCAGAAACAGCTCACGCTAAGGCAGCTTGGAGCGTATGGCACAAAGGAGTATCTTTCCTTGCCTCACAGCTCCTCGCGCGTGGCGGAGAGTTGAACGTTCGCTGTTTCTTAGAACGTGTACAAAAAGTCCGCTCGCGCCCGATAGATAGGGCATGACAAGGACGTCTTACCCATCGGACCTCACCGACGACCAGTGGATGCTCATCGCGCCGCTGATCCCGCAGGCATTGCCCGG
>WURV02156562.1:0-14091 GCA_011762755.2 Epimenia babai
ATTATAGTCTTAGACCATTAGGCTATTGTTTCATGTAAAGTGTGTTTGACAGCTCTGCTAATAAGTACGCTTTAAACGAATAAATTTCATACCATTTCATTTCATAGCTGCAGTATACTATTTTGTGACAACAGAGTGCTGAGCGTTAAAACAGGTATAAAATCTGTGGTACATTTTATTGCAAAGTTGTTGATTGCGTAAGTGAAATCGGGTATAAAATCTTTTATGCACTTGAAACGCGCTGATTGTTCAGGTAATAAAGGCGCGACGTTTCACGTGACGCGTCGCCGATCACAAAGTTCGGTGATGCGTGAAGCCATCGAGATTCTCGAGACGCCGGAACCTCCCCTCGTGGTCGATCATGCGCGTCTCTCGCGTCTGTTAGCCGCGGTCGTGGATCGGACCGACGGATACAGCGTCGAGCGGTTGGAGAAGCTGCATTGCGTCTTGGGTCGTCTGGTGCACGCGCATCGCCGCGACTACGACAAGACACTGCTCATAGAGGTCGTGTTTAGGTCGTGACAAGTGCATGTTCAGGTCAAGAAACTTACGTGTTGACACTGTCTCACGTGGTCTGTGTTTAAGGTCAGATATGCATGTTTGAGTCGAGAAAAATACATGGTGACACATTCTAATGCAGGTTGTGTTTAGGTCACGCGTTGTGCCCATTTAGATAAACAAGCACATGTTGACACTTTCTAATGCAGGTTGTGTTTAGGTCAAGTGTTGTGCCCATTTAGATAAACAAGCACATGTTGACACATTCTAATGCAGGTTGTGTTTAGGTCACGCGTTGTGCCCATTTAGATAAACAAGCACATGTTGACACATTCTAATGCAGGTTGTGTTTAGGTCACGCGTTGTGGCCATTTAGATAAACAAGCGAATGTTGACACATTCTAATGCAGGTTGTGTTTAGGTCACGCGTTGTGCCAATTTAGATAAACAAGCACATGTTGACACATTCTAATGCAGGTTGTGTTTAGGTCACACATTGTGGCCATTTAGATAAACAAGCGAATGTTGACACATTCTAATGCAGGTTGTGTTTAGGTCACGCGTTGTGCCCGTTTAGATAAACAAGCACATGTTGACACATTCTAATGCAGGTTGTGTTTAGGTCACGCGTTGTGCCCGTTTAGATAAACAAGCGAATGTTGACACATTCCAATGCAGGTTGTGTTTAGGTCACGCGTTGTGCCCGTTTAGATAAACAAGCGAATGTTGACACATTCTCATGCCGGTTGACATCTTCGAAACGTTTCGAATTAACGAAACGTGACACGAAGTTCGACCTCGCGAGTCGCCCGAATCATTCAGTATCGACGACTATCCCCCCGCCCCCATCGCGCCGCCGTGTCTTTTATCAACCGATCGACCTTGGCATTTCGCAGGAAATGGAGCGGGCGGTGACGGGCTTCACCGCCGCCTCGGCGACCTGATCCGTACCGACGCGGGGACGGACGGTCGACCACCCCGACCGTGACCCCCCTCCCCCCCCGCACCGACTCCTCGAGCGTCGTCGCCGCGTGTATCATCAGGGACGTGTACATATTCACCTCTCGACCTCGCTACAACAGGTGGTGTACAGGTGGTGTACACGTATTTCGATCATCAGTCAATGGCAGTTATCAATTCCAATGGCAGCGTCGATTATTCGTATTTATACGTTTTTCGTTGTGTTCTATGTACAGTTTTTCATTCAATGCGATAGAAAACCCCCGCGAGCAACTTTCTTGGAGAGTCGAACGCGGACGTGTTTTTATTCACTTACATTATTAATAGGGGATTTGAGTTGTTTTCCTTTTTTCCTCTTTCGTATACAGCCTTATCGATTTATCCCTTTTAACGTTGCAAACTGAAATGACATGTCCACTTTTGAGAAATCACAGCTTGCATAAATACAACTTGATTAGCTATATATAAAAATGGAACTTACAACTGTTACGGGAGAATGTTGAGTACTGCACTAGAATGAAAATGAGATAAATACATGATTAAGAAAATATTGATTGAAGGTAGAAAATGAATGACTAAACATAAGTCATTATAATTCATAGTCACGTAATCTATAGAACGATATAGAATGATAAAAAATGATATAGAACGACGTACAACGATATGGAGTGATATAGAACGACGTAGAACAACGTAAAACGTCGTAATAAACGACTTAGAACGATGTGCAACAATATAGAACGATGTAAAACAATGTAAATGACGTAGAACGATACAGAATGACGTAGAACGATACAGAATGACGTAGAACGATACAGAATGACGTAGAACGATATAGAACGATGTAGGGTGAGTGGAAGACGTCGGATGCCTATAGACCACAGCGGTTAGAAGCGCACCTCCCAGAAAAAGTAATGAGTGAGATTTTCGTGCTTGAATTTTGAGAAAGATCTGTCGTGGAATGGGTTATTATAAGGTCTTAGGAAGATAACAGGGCTATATTGCACCTGTGACTGACGTTTAATTACTGTATAAAGTTAAATTACTGCATAAAGTAGTACCAAAACCTCGCCTTTTGACCTTTTTCGCTTTAATACGAATCAATTCTCGGCTGGTTAGGGGGCTGACCACTCGTACGTAAGAGAAATCCTCAAATTTTCCAGAAAGTTTCATATTTATGTGGTTTAGTGTAGTGTTGTATGAATGTATTACGAGTCTACCAATTGTTGTACCAACGACTGACCTTAATAACATCGAGAATTTTCCATGGGAGGTTCCTTATATATTTATTTATTTTTTTTATTTCTATTCGCCTTTTTTTCCGTGTGGCCGATCTCGCTTTCCCTCACCCATTTCAGTTGGTCAGGTCTGTCTACCCGTCTGTACAGTATGTTAACACGTTACACGATTCACTTCTCTAGTCTTTACGGCTTTTCCAGTCGCCACCTTTTCCCAAACTGCCTATATACAGTAAAATATTTCGATTTTTTTTTATTTAATGCATAATTACTATACCAACAAGTGCATCTTTAAGTATTTTTTTCTTTATTTTCGTCATATCAGAAAACACACTCGACACTTCCAAAGATTCGCCGATTAAATAAGACGTTTTGACGGAAAAAGTCGGCATCAACTTATAAACGAACTTATATTGTAACCACAGTTACTACAGCAACAAGTACGGCATATTATGATTATTTCCAGACTTACATTTACTCGATATTCAAGTTTTACTTGCGTCGGGAAATAACATTCATACGGCTCTGTTGTGACTGTAGATTCGCGTTGTTAAATGTACGTCGATGTCATCATTCACCTGTAAGTAGTGCTATCGTCTAAATTCGCCGTTCCGCTTTTTTATCCATACCCTTATTCATTACACATCGCGTATTTACGGCGTTTTATATCGTCGCAAATTATTTATCGACACCCGACGCGAACGGTCTCCTACCTCGGCAGCGTTAATTGCGATAAATACAGTCGCTGGTTTCTCAGGTTTTCCGCGCTGCGTGTCAGCGTCACGTGGTGCATCAACCAGGTAGGCAGAGTCTACGCGTTTCTCTGCCCTTGTACGTTCGATTACGTAGTTGTTTCAATATTAAAATTGATAGGCACAAATTTTAGTCGCCTTTTTTATTCGTGTAACTTATTCGTGTTCTCAAATATCGATATTTTGTTACCTAACGAGAAATTAAATGAAAACACACGGGGAATTCGTTAATATACTTAATGAGGAAAAATCCCCCAAAAATACATTAAATATATAAGCCTAATATTCATAACGTACCATAATATTAATATAAATACAGTAGAAATCACTTGTTTTTTGCGTTCGAACTTTGGTACATGGTGGGAACACGTTTTTCATTATACTGACCATTTTGTATTCTTTCACTAGTCTACATCCTGCTGTTTGAAAAAAAATGCAGTCAAGTGACCGTGAAGAAGGTCGCGTCATCGACATATTGGAGGCCGGTCATTGTTTTCGTGAGGTGCTCAAGAGAACTGGGCGGTTGATTGTTAAGTGGTAGCGGAAGGGATATCAAGAGGAGGGTGAATATACGAGGAAACCAGAGACCTCAATAATCGACACGTCCAGGTTATACGATATGCTATCAGTGATCCATCATCTGTTCGATCGCCCGAAAGAACAGTAGCAGAACATTGACATGGCAGCCATCCAGACTCAAAAAGGATGCCTTGTAGGGTTCAGGAACGTGTCGGGATCATTAGTATACTTCACACGAGTGGATTCGGGTCAATCGACAAGACGGGGAGGTAATTATCTTTTTCGTATAAGGGATATAACCCATAGTTTCAGCGAGTAAATGACATATGAATCATTTGTATCCCCGTGCGTATATGTGAAATAGCTTTGGTACTAATTACTGTGGAACATAATAAAATCGTTAAAAAATATGGAACCGAAATAGATACGCCTTTGAATTGAACCGAAGCTAATTGAACAAATGGACGGAATGAAAAATTTTGGACTTCTGCGAAAGAAACAACGCCGATCCCATGAGACATTACCAACGATGAACACGCCTGATTGCACTTGACGAAAGCTACCTGTATAAGTTCGTGTTAATTTTGTCAAACAGTGTATTTATAAGGCATGTGGCGCGGTGGATATGTCTGGAGGTTGGTGGGGTATGTAGGGAGGTAGCTGGACGCGTAGATAGTTAAGTGGGTGTGGGAGCTTTTATAGATTATCTACAATTTTCTCATACTGTGTTTGATATCGAATATAATGAATACTTTGTATGATTTCTCAGGAAAAGGGCGATTATTAGTGATGGCCGATGTACACGAAACAAACACCGCGTGGTTTTTATAAGCTGTGTAGCTAACGGTACACGCATAGTTCTACGGTCTAAATTCTCATCTACGTCATCTCTCTTGGCTGTTATTGTCTGGGAGAGGGCCTCCGTTCTTGTTGAAAGATTCATGGAAGCAGGCGTCTTGACACAACCAGCTTCAAACCGAGGCCTGATGGTTTTCTCGGTATCGGTTGTATGAGGGGTGCATTGGTCTCTGGTGCGCCGGGGTGAATGCCACCTTGTGACCTCTGCAGTTGCAATATGCCTGGCGCCACATCTCTGAATGGGAACCGTCTTGAGGAGTGTTCTTGGGCAAACGATAAACACACCTTCACCCCAAAAAAGTAGCCGGTAACAAATTCGTTAGAATACTTGAAAAAATCTCAACCGTATCGGCTAATCATCCTCACTGTGGTAAAGGGTAAAGCTTAATGTTTAATTGTTCTATTAGGTTGGTTTTATTATGTTTTATACTTTTATTATCTTAAATTATTTTATATTTATCAAGTCAAGTAGATATTGTAATTTTACTTATATAGTACTGTATTCGAATATCTATTCGGACATCAACACTAGTACTTCAACACACGTTTATTATGTAACTCGACACTTGTTTGTAAAATAAAAGTGATTTCGTCACCGGGTTTATTATCGAATAGCTACCTCCGGGGTTTCGGAGATGAAGACACAGACCGCAAATATGAGTCAAGGCTCTCAGATGCGGTTTACAACGGTGGCGGCTATATTTCATTTCGGTGACGTGTTCACTCCAGCAATCGGCGATAAATGACGTGCTGAGGATCATTGAAGAAAAGTCGCCCGGCGGGCGGTTTCTTACGTTAGGACAAATTATGCAAATTGAATTATTATGTAATATATTATTGTCTCCCTTTACCTAGCATTCATCTAATTCATTCTAAGAGTATACGTACTTATTATTCATTATGCGTTTTTCCTCCGTGGTCATAAAGTATAAAGCGAAAATGAATGATGTCATTTGTTAAACACTTTTATGTTTCACTGTTAAACTTTTCCACCAAAATCCGACGATAAATTATGAGGATAAACGCGTGGAGTAAGACTCCTATTCCTTAAATTTTAATTAATTCCTTTATTACGTTAAAAGGAAAAATAATTATAAATTGGTAAGATAAAATATAATATTTTTATGATTTCATTTTCCATTGATAATATTTAAAAGCATCATCTTTCTCGACAGATAAGAAAAGGATAATGAATATTAACCGCAGAATAAAGCGCTGGTCATTTTGGCAAGTACACATGAGTTCACACTGTTTCATTTTCTAGTAAGGTTTTCGTTATACGTTTAATAAGACCTTCCAATCAGCACGTTTATGTTTAACGTTCTAAGATACACCCTTGATGAATTGGCGAATTTCCGCGTATATATATCGAAAACAGTGTGGGATATGAATCGGCTGGCGTGGGGGTCGAGATGGATCGGGTTAGCGTCAATAAATTCGGCATGAATGCGAATTTTCATTCGATGTTTTATTTCGTAACCTTATTCGACAATTAAATAATTAATGGTTATTATAACTGTGATACTGATAATACAAGGTCGGTTAAACGAAAAAGACCCGTGTCATTACGGTAACAAGTCGGCGCTCTAATATTACCTTGCCACGAGATCTTTTTTACTTCCAGATGTCTTATAGCCTCTTTTTGTAATTCTGACTTTAACTGAATCAAACTAAAAGTGTCATAGGCATTTTTATTGTCCATTTTATGTCTGTTTTAAACACCGAAATGTATTTATAGGATACACTGGCGGAAAATAACTTCCGGGTGGAATGCCGAAACCAGGAAGTAAGGGCAGGTAATCTCCCGGACCCCATTAACGAAGCGCACAGACTGCGCACGCGGCGTAGCATACCGTCTGCGATAACGTCACCTGCTGCATACCAGCCTGTTTGCTTTTGGTCATTAATTAAAATAATGCGTAACTGGGAATGCATTGCATACCCATTTGAGAATATCTGCCTTTCAACTGTCGCCTACCGATACACGTCGGATAAAGTAAATTCCTTAGGGCTGCTCACGTCTTCAGTGTCAGCACACGGTTATATCGAGCGCGGTGTCATTGGATAATCATCTAGGGGATACTGGTGGGTGCAATGCGTCACAGAAATAGTCATAATCTAACGCGAAACGCATGAAGTTGCCGACAGCAACCTATGAAGCTGTGAAGAAGCATAACAAATTTATAAGCCGTTGGCCATGTTGTAGGCGACACCAACCAGTCAAAGACGCCTACACCCCATGAATAATGCATCAGCAACTGTACGCTCTCGAGTATTGCGGCGTTGAAATGTTAAGTGTTAAAATTATTTTTAATGGAATGTACTCGAACACGGACAAAAATAAGACGTGTCGGTGTAGAAACTTCGTACATATATGGTACATATTTATTGCACAGAATTAACACTTCAGCCTGTTATTGTCAAACAATTTAAAATTAAACACGGAGAAGCATTGGTAAAGGATTTACCAGAAAAGGGAAAGAATTGTGATGGAGAAGGGAAAATCAAAGGTTCTAGTGTAGAAATTTCGAATGTTAACTCTTAAAGTTTAGATCTTAGTTTGTTGGAAGTATGCGCACACAATGCGACAGATGGCAGCATTCGTACCTGACGTGCGTTAATCCTTGCCTTCTATTTATATAATCACACACATGTGTAATGTATTTAGAACCAAATCATTGAATCATGTCTCGTGGATGAATTCTTAGTGACAGGAAGTCACATACATTGCACTTCGTTGTAAAACAAAATGTGGCCGAGCAAAAAATAATGGCGTATATATTTAATGCTGGACTGGCAGGCAGGATGGCGATCAAGTCTAATTGGCACCCGTACAAATGATTGGTCAATGTGTGGGATTAAAGTCTCATTCGGCACAGCAACAGCTGTTCAATTCTTAGATCGCCGAGATCAGGAAAGTTAGAAAGTGACGGTGGTGGTGTATATACGGGGCCGGAAGTGACTTTTTGAAAAATTCAAAGAAGGAATATAGCGCACGCCATTGCTGAACGCCTTCCAGTCAAAGATACCACCCGGTATAAAACCTCTAAGAAAGGTTTCATCCTCATAAGTAATAGGGTGATGCGCTTGTCTGGGAGTTATTAGTGGGCACTGTTTTAGGGCGTTGAGCCTAGTTAGAAATTTGCATCCATCATTAAATCTGATTTGTTTTCATGTTTGCCCAGGACCAAAAAGCAACCTTTCTGCTATTCAATGACTGAATTATGTTAACGATAATAATAAAACTAAAACACGTATCCGCAAGCTGTTGGTAAATAGTTGAACGCGCTAACCGATTGAGCCACGAAGATACCCCTCACAACTTTCTTGAAAGAACGGATGAACACAACTGGATTCAAACCCTCCCCATCTAGGTTCGTAGACCGGCCCTAACAACTGCCCAATCCCGTTCTGGAATAGAGAAGGGGCGTCCATATGCGGTTCGCGTGTCAATGAAATCGCGTCATTCTCGGTGCAACCAGCCAACCAATCATTAGAGGCCGTCTTCGCATTCCAATATGACCGATATTAAAGTTACGACAATAACGAGACTCATATGTCCACAGCGCGTTGGACCGCATCACCGCATCCGCGATGTCTTCTAGACATCCTGTGGATGTCTCTCGTTAAGAGGTGCACGAACTTCTGAATGTAGTGCTTGCACAATAGCATCACGAGGTCAAATTATTACTGTTTCGGTAACAACTACTACCAATATCGTATTTTGTTAAGCTAACCCCAAAACGAGTGTGAGTTCTGAAGACAATTACGACCAGATATCGGTCCTATCCGGCTGTTACCGCCTCTCGACCACCCTTAGTGTCTCTAACTGCACTCGCCGTCCTCCGAAATCGACTGCAAGCGGATTTTGAGGTTTACCTACATTAGCAGCAAGCTCCCTCTGCGTTGACTATGCTCGGAGAAAAACGACCTATCAAAAAGCAAATGTGCTTTCAGAAGCAAACGAAGTCACTTTTTTCGTAAATTTTGCTCCCCTTCAGTAGTTGCGTTTGTTATAGCGCCGTTTATATAGATAGGCAGCTGTAGAAGCGAGTGCATTCGATACTCTCCTGGAACAGGACATTTTAAATAAAAATAATGGATACAAAATCCACACATATTAATTAACAGACGTCTGAGCTTTACGTTCCGTTTCGATGTCATTTCCCAATCGCGCATGATGCAAAAAACATGCTCCAGGTGAGGATCGAACTCACGACCTCCGCATGACTAGAGCGGCACCACTACTGTCTATAAGTACGGCGCTCTAACCGACTGAGCTACTGGAGCCGTGCGGGCGCTCTTTGTAAAAATGCTTTGGAATAATTTCAATTACAGTTAATGACCAAATGCCATAATATAGTTACCAAGTGTGTTACCACGTCTCTTGCACAATGCAATCATTGTGTGTCGCATTAATTTCGGTCAATTTGTGCGAATGAATAGTCACGTTTAGGCGGGCATGCACGGCTCCAGTAGCTCAGTCGGTTAGAGCGCCGTACTTATAGACAGTGCTCGGCAGCTCTAGCAATGCGGAGGTCGTGAGTTCGATCCTCACCTGGAGCATTTTTTACGTAAAAACCAATACAATATATATTTGTAAGCATAAAGAGAGACAATAAAAAATATCGCCTGTTTCCATTCTCAAAAGAACAGGTACATCCGTATCGCTCATAATGCTTCTGTTATCTTTTAGCATATTTCATCCCTTGATCGTGTGATAGTTTTACCTGGGTGATTTTATAATGCAAACTACATTATTTTCTCATATGTTGTATATTTCATTTGAAAATATGTTGTATTTTCCGTTTCGCTTTCTATGTTTGATATTCAACATAGTTTTACAGCGTGATTTTATGTCCGACAGATTTGACACGTGACTTATCGCACGCAACAATTCGATAGTGTACAGACACCATAATTCAATGCGCCCCCAAACATCTTCGGTACAATTAGATTACCTATAAAGCATAGCGCGGATATTATTGTTGCTTTAATTAGTCACTGTTCCCATCATGTATAGCATGAAATGTAGTACTTACAATTATGACGGATGGTCCTAGTCATGGCTTTGTTACTTCTCTACGAGTTTCAGAGGACTCTAGGCATGCACCCACTCCAACGGGTATGTCCCATTAGGTCTAATCCCCTTAGGTTCTCCGGTCATTTTTGCACATTCATCTGTCCCCTTATCGATTTTTGCATTTATGGGCTGGGATCTAATGGGTCAAGACCTAAGGAAATTTCAGCCCAAGGATACAAAAATAGGTCAAGGGACCTAAAGTGCAGATGAATGTGTTAAAATGACAGGGGTCTTAAGGGGCAGATGGATGTGTTGAAATGACAAAGGACCCAAGGGGCAGATGGATATGTCAAAACGACCGGGGTTCTAAAGGGGAGATGAAGGTGTTAAAATGAAAGGGGACCTAAAGGGCAGATGAAAGTGTTAAAATGACAGGAGTCCTAAGGGGCAGATGGAAGCGTTAAAATGACAGGGGACCAAAGGGGCAGTTGAATGTGTTAAAATGGCAGGGATCCTAAGGGGCAGATGGAGGCGTTAAAATGACAGGGGACCCAGGGGGATTAGATCTAATTGGAGGTCGTCGTCGCCGCTCCAGTAGCTCAGTCGGTTAGAGCGCCGTACTTATAGACAGTGATCGGCAGCTCTAGCAATGCGGAGGTCGTGAGTTCGATCCTCACCTGGAGCAACTTTTTACGTAAAAACCAATACAATATATATTAGTAAGCAAAAAGAGAAACATTAAAAAATATCGCCTGCTTCCATTCTCAAAAGAACAGGTACCTCCGTATCGCTCATAATGCTTCTGTTATCGTTTAGCATATTTCATCCCTTGACCGTGTGATAGTCTTACCTCGGTGATTTTATAATGCAAAACTACGTAATTTTCCCATATGTTGCATTTTTCGTTTGAAAATATATTGTATTTTCCGTTTTGCTTTCTATGTTTGATATTTAGCAAAGTTTTACAGCGTGAGTTTACGCCTGACACTGCGCCACTATTCGATCTGTGCCGTTTTTTAGTTATATTTGCTTTATCTGTGATCTTACTGTATATGTCTCTTTTATTTTAGATTCATTCATGGTATACGGAGTTCGAATTTGAACTGTATTCCATGTTTTCTAGTTGATCTTAGTAACCGTAAATTTGTCAAGTGTCTTTGGTAGCCATGTGTCAAAAGGGCGCCATAAATGAATAAAATTCAATTGAATTCCATTTCAATGTAAAAATTCTCAACACGAGAAGCGAACTCACGACTTCCCCATACCCAGAGCCGACGTCTGTAAACACGGCACTCTAACCGACTGAGCTACCGGTCCTGATCGAGCGCCTTCCAATTTTCTATTCATTACCACCACTCTGGCTATCCTATTATCCGTGTTTATCAGGTTGACCACGGTCTACAACCATGTACAAAACCGCACGGCCAGATTAATTACCTAAATAGCTATTGTGTTTCTCGCATGATAAGATTCAAGAAATATCCACCACCGTGTAATTTCGTACGTCGCTGTTCTCTTTTCGACTCGCCACACTTCCGGCTGTTTCATGCAAGAATACGAAATTTAATCACATAACTTGCAAATTTTAGGCATCGTAATATACTGATATTTACATGTATGTTATTTTATTGTTTATTCAATACAATTTATATTATGCAAAATTGTTAATTATATCATGGTATCTAAAAATACACAGTATATAATGTTATTAGATTACATGTTACAATTAGGCCTATATATTGATATACTTTTCTACTCTTTACTATATAAATCCAGGCAAATATTTCAAATGGGATCAGAAGAGAGCGTGGGAGCGGGCTGAAGAGATGTGCCAGAACGTCTACTTATTTGGTAGCACTTCCGTGAGTTGTGAAAAGACTCTCGTTTGAAATTAGTTTTAGACGAGGACTGGCGATATCTCGCGCTCTGCACAAACACAATCGATCGTTTAGAATAGAAAAAATATTCCCGATTACCTGTCACAGTTCTCTTTATTGTTCTTTTTAGCCGCCCGTAATCTCTTATGTTGAATCAGATTAACGCGGCTGCCCACTCTTCTACATACTGTATGTCATAAATGTAATTTGATAGCGTAAATAATAATCCTATATATGTCTAGAATAAATTGTACCTTTTTGTAGATCGTTTCACCGACCACGGAAGGCCCCCCCTCCATTACGGCAAGAAACATGGATTACTATTTGAGCGTTCTAGTTTATGCTGATCGATGTTTTACCGTGGCTTTTCTTCTCGGAATCTGTCCTGATTCCTGAATCACTTTCTACCGCGTTGATAGCGATTTTCATTCGATGATTTACAAATGTAATATACATAGGGACAACGTAATTCGGCAAAATAAATTCCGTCTCGACGCGGCCTTAACCCATTAAGCTTTTCAACTGCTAAACGCATCGAGCGGCCAAAGCACGTCGTGGAGACCCGTCAAAGAACTTTATTCGGTGATTTACATGACAAAATGAACGGTTCGAGGATAAATTGGTAATGTCAAAGTGAGGAAAAAGATCATGGTGTATGTAGAATAAAAAGTTGTGAAGGTACAGGCATCATGCAGGAAGTGGTAAAATCACAGTGGAGAAAATATGGGATAGGTAGGATAAAAGGGCGAGAACCCTCCAAAGAGCATGAAGGATTCGGGTACGTCTGCAGGAAAAACCCTTACGTAACCACACAGCAATGCTACCCAGGCGCCATGGGTTGACATGATTTAGGGTGCTTGTTGCTAGAAAAACCGCCACCCGTTGATTATTGGCGGGACATCAGTGTTAATCTGACTGTCTAGACGTGGACCGAAAACTATACAAAAAGCAACGTTTTATTGCATTATTGAAATGTACATAAACGATATACTTTCATTAATATTTATAAAAATGATGAAAAGAGCGATATTCACGCGTTGTTGTTATCGAGCGTACCAAAGAGAAAGATACTGCCGACGATTCAATTAGTTCTAATCCTTAAATCACGTCAAGCGGGTTAAAAATTAATTACTTAATTATGTCATACGAAGGTAATGAGACATCGCGACACGCGACAGGTATTTGTTGAGAATACAAAGAATGCGGTAGCTCGTAGTCTGAAAAAAATCCGTCAAATCAATCGCATTGTTTTCTCAAGGTTTGATCGGGGAAAATTAGATGTTCCTCGCCGCTTTAGAACATTTAGAAGCACCTTCCTTGCAAACAGACTGAGAGTTCTTCGGTTGATAAGGCGAGAGGATAACCATCTGCCATTGACGCCAAGCGTTTAATTGCAACACGATCTCAAACAGCCGAATGCGCTAACCGATTGCGCCACGGAGACTTGACAACGCCATTTATTTTGGACGTTTTGTTACTGGATGTACCAGATAGGGGCAACGTTAATTTAAGAAATAACGTCCCCGGGTGGGCTTGAAGCACCAACCTTTCGGTTCACAGCCGAACGCGCTAACCCTTCCTTTTTGGAAAGACGTAACATATCATGTACATAGCGTATTTTTAGAAATTTTTTTAGGACTTGATTTTCAGTAATGCAAACATGAAAGTATGGTGAAAATCGGGTAATATGGTGCACGTATGGCATAATTCGGTAGGGGTAAAAAAGTATAAACGCAGGGTGACATCAGACATCCATGGGTAAAGTAGATTCCACCCTGGGACGTCATTTTATTTTTTTAAATTAACTTTTCCCCTATCTAGTACATCCAGTAACAAAACTGCCACAATAAATCGCGTTGCCAAGTCTCCGTGGCGCAATCGGTTAGCGCGTTCGGCTGTTAACCGTAAGGGTGGTGGTTCAAACCCACCCAGGGACGTTGTTTTTTTATTAACTTTTCCCCTATCTAGTACATCCAGTAACAAAACTGCTAAAATAAACTGCGTTGCCAAGTCTCCGTGGCGCAATCGGTTAGCGCGTTCGGCTGTTAACCGAAAGGTTGGTGGTTCGAGCCCACGCGGGGACGTTATTTTTGATTTACTTTTCTCCTATCTAGTACATCCAGTAACAAAATTACCACAATAAATCGCGTTGCCAAGTCTCCGTGGCGCAATCGGTTAGCGCGCTCGGCTGTTAACCGAAAGGTTGGTGGTTCAAGCCCACCCGGGGACGTTATTTTTGATTTACTTTTCCCCTATCTAGTACATCCAGTAACAAAACGTCCAAAATAAATCGCGTTGCCAAGTCTCCGTGGCGCAATCGGTTAGCGCGTTCGGCTGTTAACCGAAAGGTTGGTGGTTCAAGCCCA
>WURV02156562.1:14191-35377 GCA_011762755.2 Epimenia babai
AGTCTCCGTGGCGCAATCGGTTAGCGCGTTCGGCTGTTAACCGAAAGGTTGGTGGTTCAAGCCCACCCGGGGACGTTTTTTTTATTTACTTTTCCCCTATCTAGTACATCCAGTAACAAAACGTCCAAAATAAATCGCGTTGCCAAGTCTCCGTGGCGCAATCGGTTAGCGCGTTCGGCTATTAACAGAAAGGATGGTGGTTCAAGCCCACCCGGGGACGTCATTCTAAATAACTTTTCCCCTATCTAGTACATCCAGTAACAAAACTGCCAAAATAAATTGCGTTGCCAAGTCTCCGTGGCGCAATCGGTTAGCGCGTTCGGCTGTTAACCGAAAGGTTGGTGGTTCAACCCGGGGCCCGGGGACGTTTTTTTTTGATTTACGTTTCCCCTATCTAGTACATCCAGTAACATAATTACCACAATAAATCGCGTTGCCACGGTCCGTGGCGCAATCGGTTAGCGCGTTCGGCTTTACTCGTAACTCTACTTTCGCACTTAATATATTTGCGAACTAAATATTCCATCATGGCTGCGATAAAATGTTGGTTGTTATGGTAACCGTAAAAATTATGTTTTCACTTATAGAAAATCTGCATTTATATTATTCAATTTTAATATATTCCAATACATACAGTGACTTAGTGAGTGGCATTAAAACCTCAGGGTTCACATCTTGTGGAATTTGTAGTAGGTATGCTCTTATTTTCACACTTCAAAATGAATTTTAGATATGTAGAGAATTAACAGGTCATTATTTTCATAACAATTTGTTTTATAAAATAAAAAATGACCGACACGTAACTTTTCTTTAGATAAGCTAATTACTTCTTGAAATTTTCTTATTATTTAATTATTCTTATCATTTCTCAAAACCAATAATACATTTTATTCACATATATTATTTACAGGCATGTGGTATATAATTCTATGGCCTAAACTGTACATTTGATATACTTATATAACGGATGTGTACATGGCGACTAGCGGGTTATTAGAATTAATATTATAACACCTGACAGTAACAAAAGTAATCTTTGGAAAAAGAAGAGTAACCGAAGTTTGAGATAAAGAAGAGCAACTGGAGTTTGGAAAAAGAAGAGCAACTGGAGTTTGGAAAAAGGAGAACGACCGGAGTTTGAGAGAAATGAGCGTGACCGGAGTTTGAGAGAAAGGAGAGTAACCGGAGTTTGAGAGAAAGGAGAGTAACCGGAGTTTGAGAGAAAGGAGAGTAACCGGAGTTTGAGAGAAGGGAAAGTAACCGGAGTTTGAAAAAAAGGAGAATAACCGAAGTTTGAGAGAAAGGAGAGTAACCGGAGTTTGAGAGAAAGGAAAGTAACCGCAGTTAGAGAAAAGGGGAAGTAACCGGAGTTTGAGAAAAAAAGAGAGTAACCGGAGTTTGAGAAAAAGGAGAGTAACCGGAGTTTGAGAAAAAGGAGAGTAACCGAAGTTTGAGAAAAAGGAGAGTAACCGGAGCTTGAGAAAAAGGAGAGTAACCGCAGTTTGAGAAAAGGGAAAGTAACCGGAGTTTGAGAAAAAAAGAGAGTAACCGGAGTTTGAGAAAAAGGAGAGTAACCGGAGTGAGAGAAAAAGTAGAGTGATTTGAGAAAAAAGAGGGTAATCGAAGTTAGACTTATTGGGCGTTACTCACGATATAAACGTACATTGAAAATACTGAAAAATAACATTTTGCATTTAAAGCTTACATTGTAGCTGTTATTTGTAAACCAGATATTAAGAAAACGTGTCAGGGCAGCAGTACCTTCCCAGGAATAAAGAATAAACATACAGACCTTAACTTAACCGTATAAAAATAGTTGGCGGGTCTCCACTACGTACTCGGTCGATACATACGGATGTTGAAAGGTCGCTCGGTTAAGGCCACGTCGAGACGGTATTTATTCTGACGAATTACGTCGTCCCAATGCATATAACCTTGTAAATCATCGAATTAAACTCGCTATCGACGCGGTAGACGATGATTCCGGACTCGAGCGAAGGAACGCCACGGTAAAATATCGATTTTCACGAATTACTTTCATCGAACGTCCGCCAACGCTCGAAGAAAAATCCATGTTTCTTGCAGTTAGGAAGTATTTCTTAGTCGGTGAAGCTTTGAACAAGAGGGCACGTTTCATTAAAAACATATGAAGAATGATTAATTGTACCAGTAAGATTATATACATAAAAAGTATAGGGGTGTTTTTCTGAGAAATAGGGACGTAAGAGATTGCGGGTGGCGCCTTTTCTCTAGACTAACTGGACCTATTATTTATTATTTTGAAATTATTAACTAGTTTTTATATTATAAATTAAAAAGTAGTGACTCTATACAGGAAGTGTTTTTAATACTATTCTCTGTTATTATGAAATAGCAATGAGTTTATGAATGCGTCTCAATGCATTTTCACCCCTCCTTACACGGGGTTCGTAGGCCTTTTTGTATCTGTATAATCCAGATTATAGTCCATTTTTAAATAGTACAGTATGCTGTTAAGTTATCAAGATTACGAACCA
Organism: Epimenia babai; assembly: GCA_011762755.2. NCBI lineage: Eukaryota > Metazoa > Mollusca > Solenogastres > Cavibelonia > Epimeniidae > Epimenia > Epimenia babai. Next base: position 16,708 of record WURV02156562.1, read on the forward strand.
TCTCATCGTCTATCACAACCCCATCTACTCTATATATGTTTATATGGACATTCACAGCGTCGTTGTCATCGTAGTCCTCTGAAAAATATGCCTGAGAGCGTATGGACTACAGTGAACAATTCAACGGAATTCTCGATGATACTGTATTCCACTCGTGAAAATTGTATGTATTACGAGTTAACATACTTTCCTTAAGCAGAAAAGCTCTCGCTCGTGCGCACGAAAGTAGAAATGGGCGTAGCAAAAAAGGTGAGGTAGTTGCGTTCGTAGGGTACAGGTGTTTGTAGAGTAGAGTACAGTGTTAATGAACATATAAACCACGTTTTTACATCTGTCCTCGACTTTCGAGTTGATTGCTTGGCGTTTTGTATCCTGTGGATGGTACCAATCATTCCAGTATGCCAGGAAGTCCCGGATGTATTCCACCCACTGGTTTGGAATGAAACGTCGTTTCAGAACGTTATCGCGCTATCTAATTAATAACCAATTCCACTTCTGTTACTGTAGGCTACTGTTACATGTTCAATTATTCGCTGTCTGTAAATCTGTAAAACGAACGTCCAGGAAACTTCGAGTGAGTCATTAGTATAAATAACGATGACGCAAGTCGGGAATTTAATCTACTCACCTGACCTGCGTGTAACTGATCAAGAGGTTTTTGAAAACAGATCAAGTGACTATCGATACTTGGACGGATTTAATTAGTATCAGAGATCACCCACCGTGTTGGCTGCGTTCGCATCTGGTAATCTTTTTACGACCTGGTCTTTCTCTCTGATATTGTGGAATGATCTACATATACTCGTACCAGGTACAACAATATTTGGTACTGCAAGGACCGGTTATCGGGTGAAAATCGTGAGTTTGAACTTCGAACCGCGCTAGATGTGAGGCTTTATTGGAGGCTTATATCTCGTGATATTTATCAAACCACACCACAGTTGTCAACGTGATAAAGACGGTTAATGGGATAGCCTGGACGGTGATAAGGAATGTTGTATAAAGTTAATACCGTCGTTTTAGAGCCAGACGGCGGTCGTATTTTGACATTGCTATGATGGATATTACACAATGAATAAGTAAGTACTTTATTGGCTATAAACGCAGCTTCAGTCGTACAGTCAGTTAGAGCGAGGTGATTAGATGGGAAAGTCGCGAGTTCGATGCTCGCCAGGTGTGTATTTTTAACTTTATGAGTGATATGGAAATGCCCTCTCTGAATAATTAATATTTTCTTGTATGTTTCTTGAAACGCGTAAATAGTTATTTATATTTTTTCAGATAAAAAATAATGCTCCAGGTGAGGATCGAACTCACGACCTCCGCATTGCTAGAGCGACCGATCACTGTCTATAAGTACGGCGCTCTAACCGACTGAGCTACTGGAGCGGCATCGGCTCCACTAAAGGTGACATTTCATTCGCACATATCGACCAAAGTGCATATAATACAATAACACAACAAATCACACACATCGATCACCAAGTGAGGAGTGAAGAAAATTGATTAAATGTGTATTAAAGATTTAAGTCGAGTAAGAAGAATGTTGTGATCGATAGTGTCAAAGGCGGCACTTAGATTAAGTAGGATGATAACAACACAATTGCCATTATCCAGATATTGTCTGATGCTGTGACTGATGCAGAGTAAAGAAGTTCCCACACTGAAGTTTTGAAGGTATGCAGATTGTCGAGGTGAGAGCAAAGAGTTAGTTGTGAGATAGCGGGTGAGTTGGCGGCAGGCTGCGCGTTCGAGAAGTTTGGAGAAGGATATTAGGTCAGAGACAGGTGGAAAATTTGTCAGGATATTGCTATCGAGATTGAACTTTTTGAGTAATGGGGTAATGGTGGCGGTCTTCATAGTCTGTGGGAGAGAGCAGCTGCTGAAGGGCATGTTAATTAATTGGAAATGGTGTTTTAAGAGCGAGACGGCGGTCGTATTTCAGCATGAAAATTGTCGATATTACACAATAAATAAGGACTTTATTGGCTGTAAACGCGGCTTCTGTCGCACGGTCGGTTAGAGCGATGTGATTAGTTTACAGTAGTGGCGCCGCTCTTAGATGGGGAAGTCGTGAGTTCGATCGTCGCCAAGTGTTTATTTTAACATCATGAACGATCTCGAAATAACCTTTCTGAATAATCGATATTTTCTTTTCGTATGTCTCTCTGAACGTGTCAATATTTTTTAGTATTTTCAGTTAAAAATAAATGCTCCAGGTGAGGATCGAACTCACGACCTCCGCATTGCTAGAGCTACCGATCACTGTCTATAAGTACGGCGCTCTAACCGACTGAGCTACTGGAGCGGCGACGGCGATATTTCATTCGCACATATCGACCAAAGTGCATATCATACAATAAGACAACAAATCACACACATCGATCACCAAGCGATGTGTAAAGAAAGCTGATGAAATTTGTATTAATGATCTCTATGATGGCTGCGTGCGCATTTGGTGATCTTTTTGCGAAAGGGCTCTTCTGTCCGATATTGTGGAAGGATCCACAGAGACGAGGTACAACAATAGAAACGTTAATGAGGGCAGCCAGTAGCCAGTGTAGTTATATAAAAGGAGATAAATACACAGGAAAAACCCCAAAAAGGTGTTAAATACAGATATTCTGTAGGAGAAAGTCTGTTTTTACAGCTTTGTTGGTACAGCTCAAGACCAGTTATCATTTGAAAGCAGTGAGATCGGACCCCACGAGACGCGAGGTTTTGTTGGGAACTTTTATCTTGTGATATCTATCAAACTATACCAGTTGCATTCATGTATGAAACACTCAAAAGTATCCTAAGTTGAAAATGAGAACAATGGCGTACGAGAATGGACGTTAATGGTTTTGCTGAATCTTATAAAGCAAGAAACACATGATAAATATTTTGGTAGTTAATGTGGCGGTGTAGTTTTGTACACGGTCATGTTCCGCTGTCAACTCGATAAAGGCGAAGAAAGTGATATCCATACAGTGACAAAGAATGTTGTATGAAATTAATATCGCCGGTTTAAGAGCCACAGGGCGGTCGTATTTCAGCATAAAATTAGTTGATATTATACAATGAATAAAGACTTTATTGGCTGTAAACGCGGTTTCAGTCCGACAGTCGGTTAGAGGGAAGTGATTAATAAACGGTAGTAAATAAACAGAAGTGGTGCCGCTTTGAGATGAGGAAGTCGTGATTTCGATCCTCGCCAAGTCAGTCTTTTAACATCATCGGTGATATTGCAATATCCTTTTTGAATAAAAGATATTCTCTTGTATGTTTTTTGAAACGCGTTAATACGTGATTTATAATTTCCAGGTAAAAAATGCTCCAGGTGAGGATCGAACTCACGACCTCCGCATCGCTAGAGTTACCGATCACTGTCTATAAGTACGGCGCTCTAACCGACTGAGCTACTGGAGCGGCCACTGCCACCCTGAAGGTGACATTTCATTCGCGCATATCGACCAAAGCACATATACTACAATACGACAACAAATCACACACATCGATCATCAAGCGCTGAGTGAAAAAAGCCGATTAAATGTGTATTAGAGATCTCTATAATGGCTACATGCGCATTTGGCGATCTTTTTACGACGGGGCTCTTCTGTCCGATATTGCGGAAGGATCCACAATGACGAGGTACAACAATAGAAACGTTAATGAGGGCACTCAGTAGCCAGTGTAGTTATTTAAAAGGAGATAAATACGCAGGAAAAACCCAAAAAAGGTGTTAAATACCGATATACGGAGGAGAAAGTCTATTTTTGCAGCTTCGTTGGTACAGCTCAAGACCAGTTATGAGTAGAAAGCAGTGAGATCAGACCCCACGAGACGCGAGGTTTTTTCATAACTTTTATCTTGTGATATCTATCAAACTACACCAGTTGCATTCATGTATCGAACAGTCGCAAGTATCCAGAGTTGAACATGAGAACAATGGCGTACGAGATTGGACGGTAATGGTTTTGATGAATTTTATAAAGCAAAAAACACAATAAATATTTTGTATAATATAAGTAGCCGTATTAGTATTGTGAAGTGCGAGAAAAATGAGGTAACACCTTTTGAGACTAATTGAATTTATTCGTAGACAAGCTTTCGCATATACGAGTGTGGTATATGCTCCATCAAGCTTATAGAATTGCTATTGGCTGTAAATGCGGCTTTAGTCGCACAGTCGGTTAGAGCGAACTGATTATTAGACCGTAGTGGTGTCGCTCTGAGATGAGGAAGTCGCGATTTCGATCCTCGCCAAGTGTTTAATTTCATTTCATGAGTGATATGGGAATACCCTTTCTGAATAATCAATATTATACTGTTGCATGTTTCTTGAAACGCGTACATAATTTTTAATATTTTTACGTAAAAATATATGCTCCAGGTGAGGATCGAACTCACGACCTCCGCATTGCTAGAGCTACCGATCACTGTCTATAAGTACGGCGCTCTAACCGACTGAGCTACTGGAGCGGCGACGACTTCACTAAAAGTGCCATTTAATTCGCGCGTAGTGACCAAAGTGCATATAACACAATAAGACAATTCACACACATCGATCAACAAGCGAGGAGTAAAGAAAGATGTAGCGTTCTGTGTTCTGGACTGGGAACCTCCAATTAGATCTAATCTTCTTAGGACCCCTGTCATTTTAACACATTCATCTGCCTCTTAGGTGCCCCGACCTATTTTTGTATTCTTGGGCTGAAATCCCCTTAGGTCTTGGCCCGTTGGATGCCAGTCTATAAATGCAAAATCGATCAGGGGACAGGTGAAGGTGTAAAAATGACCGGAAAACTTAAGGGGATTACACGTAATGGGACATATCCGTTGGAGTGGGTGCATGCCCAGAGTTCTCTGAAACTCGTAGGAAAGTAACAAAGCCGTGACTAGGACCATCAGTCAAAATTATAAATACTACATTTCATGCTATAGATGATGGAGACAGTGACTAATGAAGGCAACAATAATATCCGCGCTATGCTTTAGAGGTAATCTAATTGTACCGAAGATGTTTGGGGGAGCGCATCGAATTATGGTGTCTGTACACTATCGAATTGTTGCGAGCAATAAGCCACGTGCCAAATCTGCTGAAAAAATATTCCACACCGTGTCCACACTGGGCAATCAACATTGAAAGCATTATACGCATTCGTGCAGTCACGTGACAGATGGGCTTAAACAAATTTTTGCTCAATTTATACAAACTCAAATCTGGATCTGAATGAATTAATACGAAAAAACTATTAAAGGTTTTATGATTACAAACTAACTTTTAACTGTGAAAATTATATAGCATTGATATAATGAAGGTTAGAGTTAGTGATATAATCAATTTGGAAACGCTTGGTTTCCATTTGGCCTAGATTAACGTTTCTTTTCTAAGAAACCTTGCATTTAAAAAATAATAATAACGATAAAAATCAGCTTTTACGTGCTTTGTGAAACGAAACAGGGTTACCAGCCGCAGAGAACGCTTATTTTTTCTTTTACTGGGCAAAGGTTGCAATGACGATTTGCCACCACAGATATATGAATTATAGAACACGCGCTAAGGTTGCAATTGGCGTGTTTGGGCCAAAATAATATTAGCAATATTGGAAGCAAACATTGCAAGGAGTATTTAAAAGTGGATAACGCGCTCAAATTTGATTGTGTAGAGGCACCTTTACGCAAATTTGACACTTTGTGTAGCTCGCAGCTTCTCCAGTTGGCATGGAGTTTGTTCTCAAGGATACGGAGTGTACTTAGAGATCCCGTTTGCTTTCAAGAGTTTCACTTCCGACCGCCACACAGAACTGATATCTGGTTGTGACTCTCTTTCGAGGACGGAATCAAACGTTTCTAGAGTTAGCATAACAAAATCCGATAAATGATGGATTGTTACTGATACATTGAGAAGATAACTTCGTGATGCTAATGTGCGAGCTAAACATTTAGAAGTTCGTGTCCCTCTTTACGAGAGATAATAATAATAATACATTTATTTTGGAGGCCCCCTAATAACTAGTATGTCTCTAAGGCGCCTATATACATTTCGTGTGATAACTAATTATATTGTATAACACAATAGTAAGTACATATAAGTAAATCATAGCCTAACACAACCATTAAATGCTATGAAATTCTTTGAAATAACCAATTATATTGTATAAAACAATAAAAAATACATATAAGTTAAATCATAGCCTAACACAACCGTTTAAGGAGATGGAATGGAATTCTATTTGATTTCTAGTGCCCTCCCAATAGATGGCAATCAAAGACACTCCACAAATTTATGGTTACTGTGATATCGACAAGACGCGAAGTAAATACGTATGTTAACTGGACGTGATCATGCGATCCAACGTACTGTGGACGGTCTCAGTCTCGTCATTGTCATAACTTTCAACCCAGTCGCATTGACAACGGATCACGTGGCTTTTCGCCCTCGACTTACTGCGTATACATTGAAAAGAAATGACCGCAACTCTGCTTCCTTCCGCTCGAGACTCTTTGTTAGTCATTTGGAGTATGAATATTGGACGGTTAAACTATATTTTCGTTTGATATATAGGTGAATCGCCTAAGTACACTGCTCCTTCGATTGAGATGTTGATGATAATGGTAATGAAAAATAAAAATTTTTTCGCGCGCGATTCTTCGCGCCGATATAGATGAGCCCCGGGTCTGTTTATTTTCAGCCAAACGTCGCTGTCGAAAACCCGTTGACAATCTCTTTGGTAACCCACTTGAAGACGGTCGCACCGGACGTACGTCGCCTCAAGCGTCATGGTTAAAATGCTCACGACTTTACATTAGCACATTTGACATTAAGAGGTGCGGGGAGTGTTGTAACAAGCTGCAGTCGTATCGCCGATAGCTGCAGGAAATGTATGGCGGGTCAATAGGCGGGGTTAATGGACGAACACGTTTATCAACAGCCATTACGGTCTCGTCGATATATCGACTCTGTCTGTAACATGTTGATACAAATATAGTACAAAGCGCAACATGGATGTATAGAGATGTGGGTTTCTGTGTTACCTACATCGTGTAATACGAAAAGTAAATCAATCGCCTTATCGACTATCTAAGATAGGTATTTACCCGGACTTTCGTTTACGAGTATACGTCAGTTAAATGAATCATTTTAATATAACAATAACATGAGATTGATTTATATTGCGACCATAGGAGACTGTCGGTCGCACTTAACAGGTAAATTGTGAAAGTAACAGCATGCACACATTATAGTGAATACCAGTAAACGAAAGTAATTCAATTTAAAGGTATGACACCTCCAACCAATCGATGTGATAGCCGAGCCAGGAAGGCGTTTCAAGTTAAGATTTAGATATTGCAAGCGACTGGGCGAGGCGTATACGAGGGTAGGCTGACCTTGATGGCCTTTCAGAATGAGATTGTTTGGTGCTTATTTTACAACATAGACCCCTTCACGTCGTGATCACTGAAAAATTGCTCGACGGCACTTATGACGTCATCATTGGTTCAATATCGTTCGCCAGCCAAATATGGATATTGCGGGGGCATTATCCCCTAATGTATCCACCATATCAGCAGGGATGTCCTTTGGGGTTAAGCCTTTTATAGCCAGATATTTGATGACACTACGGTGCCAAATTCTGTCCATTTTTGTCTGAAGCTGCAGTGTGTACGTACGAGGTAAGACTGCACAAATGATTAATAAATGTTAGTACACTGGGAACAACTGTGCACTTAGTTACCACACAATGACACAAAAATTCATCTGTTGAGCTTGGGTCGTTCTTGGTGAGGCTAAGAACTTTTCAGCCTTTTTTGTTGAAAATGTTAGGAGGTTCGATCGCCACATGAGCAACTGTTTGTTCTGGGTATGATCAGCGGAATACCGTGGGATCGTCGTGTTGTTCTGGTGGGGCAGAGGACGGTGGTTCGGTCGGAACGATACGTTGGAGCAGTATGGGTCATACAGTGGTAAAATTAGAGTCTTATGTTGAACTTTTAGGCGGAATGTAGGCAGGGGATGAATATTACTACCGTTGTGATATGTTGTGAGGTGTGTGGAAGTAAGGGGGCGTACAGATTATAACAGAAAAATATAGACCGGTTTTAATATTTGTTTTGTTAGTTAGTTGAGTAGTTAGGTATAGGCCAATTACCAAGGTATTCATTGTGAATGGCATTCTTGTCCCTTTATAATGCCAGCCTATGTGGTTAACACGACAATTGGATTAGATTCAATTGTAAATGGTGGGGGAAAGACCGTAGTTAAAAGTCCATCAAATGTCAGTAGACAGTCGACCCTGGTCCATCCAGTCAACCGATTCCAAACGCCCATAGACAAGCTACATAATTGTGTTGTGCACGTGGTTAAGTCTGGGGCAGTAATCGGTATTTATAATAAGACGACAAGATAGTGGAGAGATAAACGCCGTCGAGACTATCCAGAGAGCATCTGAAGCACAGCCACGCCAGAGGGAAGAAGCCCTTATATAACCAAACTTCAAGGGCTATCCAGACCCACCCGTCAAGGGCTACCCAGGCCTACCCGCATTGGCGGACGGAGTTTAAGGCGCGTTTTGCCCGAAAAACCCCAAAGGTAGCCAACTGGCTAGAACGGCAACCGATGTCAAACGCTCTCATTACTACTCTAAGTGTTCCCTGAACTGATTTTAGTTAGTCGATCAAGTTTTAACTTAATTTTTCGTATTATGTAGCTATTTATCGTTCAAAATAGCAATGAAACGCGAGTTGACTGGGATTGGATGGGTGTATATATAATTATATCTAGCTTCAAAAGCTCGCGAGGATATCAGCTATTAACTGATAAAATTCTACATGAAGAATACAAACAATTCTAAGACTAAAATCGCAAATACCTATGGCCTGGGTTATTCACACACAGACACACACACACACACACACACGCGCGCGCGCGCACACACGCTGTGTATATCCATACCGACATCGATTCGGCGATGTGGAAATTTCGATCAAATTATTTATGAAGAGTAAATAACGAACGAAAGATATGACGGAAATATTGTTAAAATATTGTTACATATCCACGCAGATATAGTTACATATATAGATATAGACGAAGATATAGTTACAAATTCAAAGGGATTGTTTCTAAATAACTAGTGTTTACGGGTGTGTTATTACCAGAAAAATGCAAGCATGTCTAAATTTATTCAACTCCTTACAACGTCGCAAGTGAAATGCAATATAAAATAAATTTGATGAGTGTACTTATTAGCTTAGATCTCAAACAGGATTTACATCAGTATACGCCGTGAATCAGGGTAGCCAGAGTGAACAGCGGAACTTGTCGCGTTTCTGTTATACGCGTTGCCACACACATTAATCACGACACATTGTGTAAGTTCGCGACCCATTTTGACTTTCAGCAGTAAATATAAAAATTGTTTGTTTTTGTTGTTAATTGTTCTTCTATCTACAAATTCGACTTGCCACGCTTTCTTTATGCTTTCTTCACAGATGTCTTCTTTGGACTTAATCTCAGGTCGGGTTATTTCTTGCGTGTCGCTGATACCTACTCATGGCTCGATATTTTACTGAGTATACCGAGTTCGATTTTTAAACGTATTCCTTGTGCTTCTTGTTAATCAAAGTAACTATAAATTTGTGAAGTGTCCTTGATAGCCATGTGTTAAAGGGGAACTATAAATCAATAAAATTTCATTTCATTTCATGGCATCTGATGGAGAATACGTGATACATGGGAGTTCGTGTTAATTTTATTCTCATACTTTCGTCCATATCTAAATAGAGGTGTTAAGTTTTTAAATTATCCTATTATATAATATAGCTGACACGGCGAACCGTTCAGCTCTAAACTACTCTCATGTAGACCAATCTCTAGCCATGGGCAAATAACTCCTACGTCTCATGTCAGCCAATAGATGTAATCATCCCACGCCACGCAACCCCAGCGAGAGAAATGTGTACATTTCCCAGTCAGTGGATGCTGTACGCGAAGTTAACGCGTCGATCGACCATAGATACCAGTCTTTTATGTCCGTCGCGTCGTCTGAAATTCGTTAATATAACTCCTTTCGTAATTATATGACAGGAAATTCCGCTTTCATATTTCTAATTAGAATATAATTGAGTTGATTTTATTTATGCATAACAATATCGTAAATTATGACAGAAGATACATAGTGTGTTATCCATTATATGCTATATCACTAAATGAAAAATACAGCCATTCGTTTATTATCTACCTATTCGATAATTTACCTAAGTTCTGTACGTACATGAAGTGGATCAATGCTGCTTGCGTCGTTTATAGCTCGGAGTTCGAATTGTGAACGTACAATTAGAAAAAAATTATCATTATACTGCCGCCTGGATTGAGTGAGTAAATTTTATAATTTAAAAACGTCACTATGGATATAACTACAGGTAGCCACGAGGACATTCACCCAGATTTGCTGTCCATCGAGTATTGCATCGGTAACGTGACGGACGATATGGGGCACTGGCACTTGCCCGGGGCCGTCAGCATGGTCACACCGGTGGCGATGTTCCTCGCCGGTCTCGTAGGAAATACTCTCGCTTTGGTCGTTCTGTACCGAACGAAAAAAGAGCCACGTTTCTTCACGTTTTACACGCTCGTCGCCGGATTAACGTGGACAGACCTCGCTGGTCAGATTCTCACAACTCCTATCACAGTAATTACCTACTTAAACGACCTGAACTGGGTCGGTGGTCGAGATTTATGTCGGTACAGCGGATTTATTATGGTATGCTTTGGACTGGCAACTCCAATAATAGTCTCCGTTATGGCCGTTGAACGGTTTCTTTCATTGAAATATCCATATTTCTTCTTGAAGCGTTGCCATAAGATAAACGCTAGATGGACGTTGATTTTCGTTTGGTCTATCGTCGTGTTTTACGGACTCTTGCCGTTTCTCGGTTTCGGTGACTACTCCTTGCAGTACCCTGGGACGTGGTGTTTCACGTCATTCCACACGAATGTCGCGGTCAACAACGCCTACAGCGCTATGTACGCAAGCATCAACATAACCCTAATTTTCGCAATGACCTTGTTTAACATTTACGTGGTCGTGACTCTCTTGAGAGTTCGTCACTTGCTACGTACGGCTAGCGGACATTTTGTAACACCTTCGGATAGCCGCGCGGGCACATTAGTCGATCCGTTAAATGTACAATACGACCGCGCTCAAAGATGTCGCGGTTCCGCTCAAAAAACCGACGAATGGCAGATGGCGCTGTTGTTATGCGTGATGACGATTGCTTTCGTCGTCTGCTGGCTTCCACTAATGGTTAGTTCTAGTATTTTTCATACACTTTTTATTTACGCCCCGACATAGCCCTCTTCTCACCACATAATTATTAGTCAAGTTCAGAGAAGCGATTTAATAATAAATGTTGATGGGAGGGGGGTAGCCATTGCGATTTTTATGAATAACAGGAGAAATGCAGAGGAAAAAACCTCGTGTCTGATGGAGTCCAACCCGGGAGCTCTAGGTAACTGGTCTGGTGTTTTGCCAAATTGACATGCTACGATTGAGAAAGTATGCCTCTGTAGTCCAGATGGTAGAGCACCAGACCGTTAATCTGGACGTCGTTGGTTCGGGCTCCATTAGAGGCGAGGTATTTTCGGGACATTTCTCCCCTAAAACTAACTCACAAATAGTAAAAGTATTTTGAAATGATTTATGGATTAAGCAAGCTGTAACAAATTAATTAGAATACAATACAAAAAAACGTTTAGATATGCTCGACGGTCTAGAATTTACTGAATGCATCTCTTTAGATCTTTAATCTGTTAATAAGGAGTTGTTGTGCGTTGGTGCGGATAGTTCCTTTTCTCGATATTTATTAAAAAGGGTTAAAAAATACACTCCAAAACATCCACAATGTACAATGTACGCAAAAAAGCATTGATAGAGGGGGGAGAGAGAGAGAGAGAGGGAGAGGGAGAGGGAGAGAGAGATACGAGTTACACGAGCTAGTGTTTAGCCTGTACTTGTATTATGTTAACGCTCCATATAACGGTGCTAGACTGTATGGAGTTAAGCAACTATTGCTCGCTGTTATGTCACAACATTTTCCTTCGTACTTTTGTTTCGCCTCTACCTATATATAGACTCCCTCACACACACACACACACACACACACACACGCACGCACGCACACACACACACACACACACACACACACACACACACGTTTGCATAGGAGAAACAGGTGGCAATTTGCACCTACAAATATTGAAGGGTACATCACTGGAAGAGATGGCACCTTGCCCCGATAAAATTGAAGAAGTCAAGGGTGTAACAGGTGGCAACTCGCCCTAGTATTTTTTTTAGCATATTTATCGGTGCGGCTCCGTATGAGTTAGGCTAGCACGTGGCCAAGGTGACCGAAACGATCGAGGATGAAATACCCTGCTAAAGGATATAACCAAAGAACACGAGTGAAAACGCCCAAGAGGCGTATCCTTGGCAGTCTACTGCTCCGTCCGACATTCTACAACGTGGGCTATCCCGCTCTATAAATTGCAGCTACCCATAATGCCAACTATTTGTGCCCGACGAGCCCTCGTAGTTATTTATAACGCGGCATATGTAACACGGTTTATTTATAACACGCTATCAAGACGCAAAAACTGACCAGCTGCACCGTTGATGTTTTATTATCAAAATAAACACGGTCGGTGTTAATTGAGCTCCGCTTGAGCGACAACGCTTCTGTCGACGTAAATTCTATTCGTATAACGTCTCAACCACTGGGGCAATACGTCCCAGGTAAGAGTACATTCGCATCACGCTAACGCCACGCTTTGACGGGAAATACGTGGTTCTTGCGATTCGTATGGACCAAGCTACAAGTACCGGAATGATAAAACACGAAACATTTGTTCGTAACGGAAGAATCACCCATTCATCTTCGTAAATTCCGCAGAAACTTCCAGACGCACGAACGTTCGGTGACTTATTGTTTCAATCCGCGATGTCATGTTTTTCGGCTATAAATACTTTCGTCTACGCAACTCCAGGATGCTCGACCAATATGTTCTGGCTAGTATCATCTACGCCTGGATTCATTTGGCCCATTTTATCGAAAACCAGACGTCACTACACGCCGAGCGAGTAAGTCAATTTGCCGATTCCAATTCCTGCGGTAAAAGACATCTCGGCAGGCGTGAAGATAAGCCCTGTTATCGGTTAGGACAATCACTCTCCAGAGCGAAACGAAATTACTTCTGAACGCTAAATGCGCTATTTATGTTAATATACGACACCAGATGCGGCTTTTTAGAATATTTCCTAGGTCGTTTCAGAATCTGAGGTAGATATGTGAGGGTTTTCTTGTACTTTTTCGTTGGCTAAGAGCCATGAAGAGGGGCGACAAATCTTTTTATCGAATTTATTCCTACACATGGTCTACGTGAAATCGTAGAGTCTAAGTGGTAAAATAAATTGTTTATACATGTATGTATAGCAATTAGTTCTTAGCAAAATTATTATGTAAATACCGCAATATTCTGATCAAACGTGGATCGAATAATGTGAATTTGTAAATGTAGTGAAAAAACTTGTCAGTGTTCATAGTAAGCCCGGTAATAACTATTTTTGTTATTTGGACGTACAATCGAATAAAATTTGCAAAGGGAATTGAGAATTCCTATTTGATTGAAAAATGTTTAGTGACATGCTAGCTTTACACGCATCACTTTAAAAAACTTTATATAAAAATTTGAGGCTGATAAGTACGCGTTAATCGAATATATTTCATTTGCTTTCACATAACAATGTAATTGGTTATAACACATGGCACGAGGTGGGACTAAATTGAAAGAAAGTCACTCCATATTCCCACGACCGTCCCATATCCTCACCAAGCGCTAGACATAAATATTTCGAGACAAGACAAAATCTATGCCAACGGAAACCTCTTCCCTATGTGATCTCTTATCAATAATAACGAAACGCCTCTCAACGACGATAACCAAAATGGATTTTACGATGTTTGTCTACAAAACGCGGTATGAGACGTATATTTCATGGCATCTAACCGATGTCAGTCGTAAACAAAGCTTCCGCTTCTTCGACGCTAGAGCTGCAGACTTTAGAAGTGGCTTTTATGCGAGTTCGAATACCAACCAGCGCCAGATGAAATGAGCGAGACCAGCGTGTTTCCATGCTTGGCTGGCATATCTAGAAATATTCGTATGAAAGCCTGTTATCCTACTTTTATAGGCCGACAATGACGTAACAACAAAGTACGTGGGACTGACATTTACTACCATTAATAAAATCACACTAAAACCTCGCCATTTACCTCCCATTGTTCAACAATAATTCTGCTATATTCCCGGTATCAACGCAGTACCAAATATATACGCGATAAAAGAACCGTCGTTTTCATATTCAACATGAACTATTTTGCATTGTTTAGTCTCCCACTGCGTTCCAGGTGCGAACCGTGCGTTATTGTATACGTGTAGCTATTTGTGTTAGTGTATAACGTTGAGACCGCACCAATATTTCGTATAAGAGTACATAACGTACATAGCCACAGGGGAATTTGTCGCCAAAAACGCAGCTATTTGTTTTGAAAAGTCGATATGTCTGTCTCGTGCGTGATTTTTTGCGTTCGTTTTCATGAACTGTAATTCGCAATCAGAATTGTCGCCCTGGAGATTCCGCCAGAATTCTCTCTGAGGGGAACTTCCCATTATAGCCTTTCCCGTTATACTAAATAGGCCATTTCCACTATAGCCACTCTGATTTATACCCATTATTGCCCACGTTATTTTTTCCCATTATAGCCTCTCCAGATTATCAAAGGGTTGACTATCACAACATGCTACATCAACACACTAATAAAGCTCACATACTAACACAACATGCAATAAAACAAAGACAATTAGGGTTAGGTTAGGGTTGTTTTTAGCAGGTCCAAAACCCAGCGGCTATAATGGGAATAAATTTGTGATTTTAGCACGAGAGGCTATGATGGGGAACGCTATAATGGTATCTACCCTCGCTGAGGACAGACGGGTTTCTCGAGCAGTTCTCACAACTACTCATTCAGCACCAGATAATCAACATAGTATGTATTCGTTTATCCATAAATTTCCCCAAAAAATCCAAATACCATAGAGCTAAAGTCTAATATCATTTTCCCGGTGAATTAAAATAACATCCAACCGTGAAACACCGCAATTCGCTTCAACTCACAATCGTACAAGCCGTCGATGTGGAAATTTGTTCTCGAGAATAAATTACCCGTGCTCGCTGGCATACCTTCATCTACTCAATTATGTAGAGAATCTGTCTTACGACGTTAGAGTGTATAATATGTTAACACCAAAACAACAAACACGATTATGCAAAAAGATCGCGATTGGATCGCATAAAATGTTTGTTTTTTGTTACATGTTCTATTTTGCGATACGCGATTTCCAGGTAATTCCAGGTAATTTAGTTAAGTACGCGGTGACATTATTGGATACGATGACCAATCACGATGGCTCAGTATTTCTATTTGATAGCCCGTTTGGCCGGTCGCCACACGAGATAATTAAAGATCACGGCCTCGGGTGATTTCGACAAATTGTTTATGACTCAAATCGTCATTCCTTTATCTGTTAAGGAACGCAAGCGCGCCAGCGGTTAGGGTGATGAGTAAAAATAAAAGTATGATATTAAAGCAGCTATTGTAGAAATCGTGATGTAAGTGATTTATGTGAAATACATAGCACAATTTCAGATAGTTTAAGCATACGTTTTATACAGGAATTGCAATAATAATGTGAAAGAGTGAGTTTATTCGATGTCAGCTTTTTTCGTAACATGGGGTCTATATAAAAACGACAAAGTTTTTAACTGCTACAAACTGGCCGAAGGAATAGGTATGGGCTTTGGTAGGTCACGTAGAGTGAACTGAGTGAACAGATATGTTCAGCTGTCGAAGTAGAAGAGCCACGAATGGGCAGAACTCGTGGTACAGGGGCAACGAGAGCCGAGACATGCCGTGAATGACCTTTGTGCCATTCTGCAATGCTCCTCCGATTCCAATTTATGGATTGTGTCATATCTTTCTGTTTTTTTTTGTTTTTGACATATCACTATTATAACCTCAACATTTAAGTTATATGCTATTAATCTTCCACGTATTTATTATTTTATATTTATATAACGGTGCCGTCCTGAACTGCTTTCCTATTTCGTTGATGTTATTTGTCTTTATGTATATATTGTATTGTGAATTGGTTTATACCTAATAAAATGACATACATGTCTATACACACTACAGACTCGTGCTGCTTATCATGACCAGCGGAATGACACTGTGTACAGAATCCGGACATCGGCTGAAGCGACCCTAACGTAACATGTCGTTGGGTGGCAACCCGGCTTATAATAGTAATAATAATTTAATACAGTCGTACAGTTTGCCTCTAAATAATCCAATCTACACGCATATCGACATATCTAAAATATTGTGTGTGTATGTATGTATGTGTGTGCGCGTGCGCGTGTGTGTACGTGTGTTCGTGCGCGTGCGGGTGCGTGTGTTCGTGCGTGTGCGTGTGTGTGTGTGTTCGTGCGTTCGTGCGTGTGTGTGTGTGTGTGTTCGTGTGTGCGTGCGCGTGTGTGTTCGTGCGCGTCTGTGTGCGTGTGTTCGTGTGTGTGCGTGTGTTCGTGCGTGTGTGTGTTTGAACGTTAATCACCCTAGCTAAGATAATTGGACGTTGTGTGTCGCTCGCTCACGCCCCGACGTCGACTTCGTGCCTGTCTAACCCAAACGCATCGCGTATACTCTGACACGCCTTTACGATACTATCAAGTACAGTCGAGGCGAAGGAGCACTATACCCCAACGCGCTATCACGCCTGTATCGATCTCATTTTGATTCGTCCTTATACTTGCTATATACGCGACAGATTATAGGTAACCGTTGCCTGTATGTACCATTTAGTTCGTCGCACACGTGGACATCGATATATATGACGTATCGTCGATTCAGGTCATCGACAGATCATTCATAAAGTCTATTACTGCGCCACGATGTAAAGCGAAGAAGTAGTAAATGTGGAGGTTTCACGTGACACAAGTTGCTGTACCGCAAACGAAGTAGATCGATCGATGCGGTCGTCTCAAACAAACACACGCAGACACGTCTCACGCACATGGCTCGCGCTTTACCGGTGACACCCATATCTCGGCGAGAAGCGTATTACACCATTCCTTGTGGTCATAGCCTCGTTTTATCGCACGTAACACAGGGCAAAGTGCTGAGGTGTCTGGGCCTGTTCGATAGACATTGACGTTTTAATGGACTATACGGCACTCTAAGGTAAGTTTGCCTGGCCAGTGTACATACTGTTATTTACTATTCTTTGTAGTTCTTTGGTTATTTTTGTCGTCTTTTCCCCGGGCATTCACCTTGGCCTTTTAGTCCATGAGTGTCCTGAAAAAATTGTTAAAAGTGGCAATCTTCTCGGATCATATATCGCATCGGCAAGGGACATTCCGTCTGCGTGTATTTAACTTTTTGTATAAAGAAGTACGCAGGACGAATGAAAATAAAGGGACAAGGTCATATTCGACATATTAGTTATCGAGTGAAAATTCTGTGAGTGACAGTTCTGTGATCCACAAGGAAACGCCTTGTTATAAAGTCTTTGTTGTTGATCTTATTTCACTCTCGATTAAGAATGAGAGGCTGTCGCATGCTGTTTTATCTAACAGCAATGTCATTTTTTATCAACAATTACTATATCGAGAAAATGTTATAGCCATATACTATAGTTACAGCAGCTCCACCGTAACTAGTTCATGCCTATTCTCGCAAGCTAAGCAAAATGACGCGTGGCTTTGTTATTTCTCTTTGGCTATTGTTCATCGTCGCGAAACAAGGCAACTACGATGAACTTGTCACGGCGAACTAATTGCGTACGTATGCCGGGCTTCCCAGAATGCCGTAAAATTGATTCGTAGAATTGAACAACCACTTAATGACGTATAGAACAGGGCTTCACAACCTGTACTTTCTGCCTCATCGACGGATGCCTCACAAGGGTATTTTGACGCGCCTCTAATACAACTAGATAGGCTTCGATACGTATTTTCTATTCAAGTCACGCAAATAAAAGTTTTCTATAACATCTTAATTTTTTTACAAACGCATAGCCACTTTGGTTCATTATCACTGTTTATTTCTCTCAAATACACCACATGGCCGAACTGATATCACGATATGATCTAAATATACATTTTAAGATAAATTAAGACATAGTAACAATATATACGAAGAAATACAGATACAGTGTATACATAAATAATATAATTCACGCACAACTTACATAACTTTTGTAATATACACGAGAAAGGGAGGTTATTGAAGTAGTACTTATTGCGCATTACCCCTGGCATCTAATTATTTATAATATGCTAATATTGGTTTATTTACGGTTCATGTGGAATGTTTTACTTACTGATATACATTGTACTGGATATTTTACATACAAAATTTACTAACTATCATCAACACTAATACAAAATATACCAAAAATACAATACAATACAAGGTGATAATGTATGTAAAAGGTAAAGGTGAGGTTTTGGTGCTACTTTATAATTAAATGTCAGTCGCACGTACAACATTACCCTGTTACATCCCTAAT
>WURV02156563.1:0-13240 GCA_011762755.2 Epimenia babai
TGATGAATAACAGCAGTAACGTTAATGGGAGGCAACCATTATGGCTGATGAATAACAGCAGTAACGTTAATGGGAGGTAACCATTATGGCTGATGAATAACAGCTGTAACATAAATGGGAGGCAACCATTATGGCTGATGAATAACAGCAGTAACGTTAATGGGAGGCAACTATTATGGCTAATGAATAACAGCCGCAAAATACAGAGAAAAAATACCATTAAGTACATAAATACACTGGAGGAAGTGTGTATTTGTATTTTTTTGTGTATTTTTGGAATTTGTTAGAAATACTTATTCCATTACGTTACTGAGTGCAGGAATACGGCAGTCGATCGTGTTTGTTTACATCAGATGTACTCCTGATAATAAGTTCTCCATGAGCTCACACATGAATACTGCACAAAATTTTATGGTCGTATGTTGTATACATCGATGGTTTGAGGTGGTTTGAAGTGCCTTCGTGGTTTGAAGCTGTCGGGTGGTTGGAGGTGATTTGATGGTTCAGGTTGGTTGGTTGGTTATTAGATGTGACTTTTGTTGGTGTGGATGGTTGGGTAATTGGAGTGGCGTAATAGTTTATATTTGAATGATTTGATACGTTACGGGGTGGTTTCAGGGGTGGCGAAGTGGTTTACATTTGAATGATTTTACACATCATGATGTGGTTTCAGGGGTGGCGAAGTGGTTTACATTTGAATGATTTGATACGTCGCGATGTGATTCCAGGGGCGGTGAAGTGGTTTACATTTGAATGATTTGATACGTCGCGATGTCGTTTCAGGGGTTGCGAAGTGGTTTACATTTGAATGATTCGAAACATCACGATGTGGTTTCAGGCATGAATTTTGTGACATCACGATTCGATGCGACGGTCGCCATCTGCGTCGCTCCCATCGCTGCCTCCTCGTTGCCAGACTCGAGTATTTCCGCTGTATGCTGGCCAGCGACTGGATCGAGGTCTCTCTTAGTGTTGTTACTTTCGATTTATTACGGTGGTTTGTGACGGTGGTGTGTGACGGTGGTTTGTGATGTCATATTGGTGGTTTGTGACAGTGGTTTGTGACAGTAGTTTGTGATGTCATATTCTTGGTTTGTGATGTTGGTTGGTGACGGTGGTTTGTAACGATGGTTTGTGATGGTGGTTTGTGACGGTGGTTTGTGATGGTGGTTTGCAACGATGGTTTGTGACGGTGACGGTGGTTTGTGATGGTGGTTTGTGATGTCGTATTGGTGGTTTGTGACAGTGGTTTGTGACGGTGGATTTTGATATCATATTCTTGGTTTGTGACAGTGGCTTGTGACGGTGGTTTAAGGCAGTGATTTGTGATAGTGGTTGGTGATGTTGTATTAGTGGTTTGTAACAGTGATTTGTGATGTATTGATGGTTTGTGATGGTGGTTTGTGCTGGTGGTTTGTGACGCTGGTTAGTGGCAGTGGTGATGTTGTATTGGTGGCCTGTGACGGTGGTTTGTGATAATGGTTTGTGATGGTGGTTTGTTACGGTGAGTTGTATTGTTGGTTTGTGATGGTGGATTTTGACAGTGCTTGAAGTAATGGTTTGTTATAATATGATGTTCTTTGTAAATGGCGGTTGTAGTAGTGGTAGTTTTTGTTGGTTGCTCGTGAAGGTGGTTTTTTCCGCAGGAATCTTTCAGTGGTTTTCTGATGTGGTTTGTGAAGGCGGATTTTGATGATGGTTTTCCAATACTGGCTCATTATGGTGGTTTGTGCAAGTGGTTCACGATGCTGGGTTTTTACATAGTCAATTACAGTGGTCAGAAAAAGCGGTTCATCGAAGTGGTTCATTATGCTGGTTAGTTAACGTGAAACATGATAACACGCACACTTATATGGTGTTTATTGTATTTGTAGACCCAGGGCACGCCCACGGTCCGCCTCCCCCTCCCACCGACCGTCTTAGATGTCATACTAGATTTCTGCTACACTGATCACTCATCTGTCATTAACGGTATTCACTTTGTACTAATGTGTATGCAGTTTTAGGCTGGTTACCATGGTAATCATTATCTAGGCCTATCACTGGCCCTTTACAGGGCTAGCCTAGTCCTTTTATCGATATTTGTTCTATTTTCTACCGAATTATTCAACATTGTTATCCATTTCATGCTCACTGTAAATGTACATAGTTGTATCTAACTAATTGATCTGTATTACCTGTATACTGTTAGGTGTTAATTTGATATAATTTGAGTAATTACATTATAGTCTTAGACCACTAGGCTATTGTTTCATGTAAAGTGTGTTTGACAGCTCAGCTAATAAGTAAACTTTAATCAAATAAATTTTATTTCATTTTATAAGGTAATGTACATTTTCATAATTATAATTTTGAATAAACTGTCAATTAATACTCAAAAATGTTCTGCTCACAAGTTTAATTTTGTCCAATTCATGTTCCAGGGCGGCCTCCTCGTAATTCTTGTACTTGGCCACATAAAAGCGAAACGGCGCGTAAACGGCGTCGCACAATTTATCAAGCAGTGCGGTGTCCGTTGCCTCTTCCCCTGGAAATAATCGTAAACATACCGTATATACTCGATTATTGGTCAACTCAGTGATAAGTCCACCCACCAACTTTTTAATCCAAATCGTCAGTTTTATCCGCGCGTTTACAAGTCCGAGTAATTTTTGCGGGAATATTGGACGAAATCTCATAAAATCCCATAATCTGTGATAAAAACATGTGCATTTTTATTAACAAAACGCCGATGTGGAGATGACTGACGATGCAAATGTGAAAAGTATACAGCATTCACTGATTTCGTGACCTCAATGTCCGTGAAATGCCTCAACAAGCAACAATTGCATAACCTATAGGCGAGGAACCTGGCATGCTGCCAACCAGTGATAGCGATAGCATTACCATACACATCTGTTTGTCTTAAGGGTATAATTTGCCTTTGTCCGCGTCATTGTTTATATTTCAGTGTTTTAGCGTTTTACAACCGGTGAACAATAAACCTGTATGCAGCATTCGCTATAGAATGCGGTACTGTAAAATAAACGACAAAACACAATAAATAAGCGTATGATGGCGTCGAAATTTGGTTTGCAAAAATTTGTAGTTGTCCCCCGAACATTGAAGGTAATTTTTTTCGCGAAAAAGCGCGATTTTGGTCGAGTATTTAATCTGTGTGCCACCTCCACCCACTCATTGCACCTGATGAAGTATATTTGATATACGAAAGCTTGTGTTAATCCTTATATAGTTAGTCAACAAGGTGTCACCTTTGTATTTTCGTATAAAGTCAAGAGTGAGCGAAGGGGACGAGCAAATCCCTGAAAATATTACGATATAAACCCGATGAACCGACCTGTTGAATGACTTTCTGCTACATTTTCGATGCTTTTAGAAAATCTTTCGGAAACCTGAAGATAGCACACTGACGATAAGTGAGATCAGTTAAGAATAGAAATACACATAAAATACACATAAAATACACATAAAATACACATAAAATACACATAAAATACACATAAAATACACATAAAATATCTGACGTAAACACCATATACTATACCCACATCAACTGTCGTAGGGTTACATAAAGTTTTTTTCAGCTGCACCATTGGGTGAGGTTGTCATCTTACGTGTTTCATACAAAAAAGTCACGAATAAACACGTACAAAATTTTCTGGGATGGTTGATGATGGGGCAAATGAAGGAATGATGAAAGTTTCGTGGTGAAACAGTCATTACATGGATCTGGACAATTTTCAAGATTGAAAGAGATTTTAAAACTGAATTTCCCATATCTTGTGTTGTGCAGCTGCAGTTGCTGTTGGAGAAATAATGAGGATGCAGGTACACATTTTTTGATGAGTCACTATTGTTTGTATAGTAGTACAGAAATGATGTGGACGCAGGGACACATTTTGCGATGAGTCATTATTTTTCGTGTAGTAGTATACCAATAATGAGGATGGAGGTACACATTTTTTGATGAGTCATTTTGTTTCGTGTAGTAGTATAGAAATAATGAGGATGGAGGTACACATTTTGTGATGACTCATAATTGTTTGTGTAGTAGTTGTAGTAGACATTTTTATGCTGTATCAATGCCTTGGCAGAGGTCTGCACTCTTTCTCAGGTTATTATGGCTTGATTTCAGACCTGTTTGAGAGAGATAAGTATTTCCAGTGGGTTGGTTGAATCGCAGATGAGCGGAGCAACAAGCGAGTTGAGGGTGGGGTCGAGCGAAGTGAGCGTGTCAGTGAGGAGGTCACAGACGAGGGGCAGGGGATCGCTAAACACCTGCCGGCACCACTTCATCTGGAGACGGCGAAACGTTACATCGGGTTCATATAAGTCACGCGATATCATGGGAGGTTTTGAGATGTTGACCACACTGCATGTAGATCGAGGTGTAACTATGACGAACGTATTAGGGAGGTCCTAAACTCATAATAATAGCTTATTTAAATTATAAGCTACCCACTGATCGGCTTTTGCGTTTACAATGATCTTCAGCGAGCCATTTATCCCCAACTGCTGAAGTATGGACATCTCTTAAATTGGAAGACGCTGCCGTGTTGATCGTACATGTCTCAGATTCAAGAAAAGTCAGCCATGTTGAATAATGAAAAACCCACAAATGTCATCGTTCATGAGCGATATTTGGGTATGAAATTGTATCTATATTTACACTGAATAGCTGCCGTGAACGTAGATTAAAGTAATTACAAATGCTCGCTGAGAAAATTTTCACTGGGTGATAAATGAGGTGTCTACTAGTTGAAATTGATGTTTTACTTTGTCAAATAGGATGGAAAACAGGCTCATTAAATAATTCATGACACTGACCAGGGTTATTATTCAACATTGTTATCTATTTCATGCTCACTGTAAATGTACATAGTTGTATCTAACTAATTGATCTGTATTACCTGTATACTGTTCGGTGTTAATTTTATATAATTTAGGTAATTACATTATAGTCTTACAGCATTAGGCTATTGTTTCATGCAAAGTGTGTTCGGCAGGTTTGCTAATAAATACACTTTTAACAAATGAATTTCATTACTTACGCCGTTGGAGCAAACACGAACAACCACGATACTTAAGTGATGCGGAGGTCTCTGCGATTCACCGTGTCATTACCAAAGTTTTTCTTCTGCAAGATGCCAATAGATCATTAGGCAATTTCTACAAGCTGCTTTAACCCTGCTTATCCTACGATTTTTTTATTTGTCAGACATATACATAGTGCTAATGTTTCTCGGTTCAGGAGGACAAGGGTAAAAGTGCGACTCACAAATGTCACACTGTATTTTTTGTTAATTTGCAGCCCATCCCTCTATCAGCGGCCATCAAGAAGATGTATCCCAGCTACGACTTATTTATTTATTCTGAAGGGTATGCCTTTATATGTATTAATATTTGTTTTTAATCTATACAATCTTCTATTCATATATTGTTAATTTATTATGCTATCAAAATATATATCAACAAGCATGCTTAGTGATCTATTAATTCATTTATTCAATATTAGATAAATTAAAAATAATTCGTGTTATTCATATACTTTTAATAGTTTAAATGGTTTGTATATTTCCAACTTTAGGGCAGTTTCTTCATTTCCTACAGTTTAGGACATAGTGGTTAGAGCATTTTGCTTGAATCCAGGTGTCCCTAGTTCATTGCCCACTCTAACCAGTATACTACCTGTTACTTTTTTCGGGCTGAAAATCACTTGAACCTCCGTGCCCATGTGGGTCTGGGTAGCCCTGACAGTGTGGTTTTGTTAGGGCTTTTTCCCACTGATATTTGCTACACTTCAGATGCTCTATGGGTATTTCGCTTATCTCCCCGATATGTCATCATGCTATTGTAAATATCCATTAATTCTCATGGACTTAGAGAAGTGTGCGACATATGCCCACCTGTAGATGTTGGGAATCAGTGGCGTGAATGGAAGAAGGTCAATTGTCTGCCCAGGCCCGGTGGGTTTTCTTCCCACCATTATAAATGAGGCTAATCAATTTGTAGGCTAGCTTTTAAAGGGCCTGGAATGGCCTAGACAATGATTACCTTGGTAATAAGCGTATAATTACATACATACAAAGTTCCTAGCGCCTCCCTTCTCCAAAATGTTTTCCAATATATTTTATACTATTGCATATCATTTATCAGGTATGTATCTCCAGAATGTATATATGAGTGTATTTTCTATTAGAAATGCATACAGCTGTTGATTGTTGTATATATTATTGTATATGTATGTATGTATTTATAGGTTTATTACCAAGGTAATCGTTGCATGGGCCATCCTTGGCCCTATATAAAGCTAGCCTATTAATGTGGTTAACACGGCAATTTGATTAGCCTCACTTATAAGGGGTGGAGGAAAACACCTAGTCTGAAAAACCCACCGAGTCTGGGCAGACAATTGACCTTTTTCATTCATGCCACTGGTTCCAAACGTCTACATATATCGCACACTCTGCTAAGTCTATGGAAAGGTAATGGTTATTTACAATGGGATGATGACAATGTGACGACACAGCTGGGAGGTAAGCGACATAAAGACCATACATAGAGTGACTGAAGCGCAGCAAACGTCAGTGGGAAAAAGCCATAACGGAACCACACTGCATGTGTTATTATAGATAGTGTGAATATTGCCTTATGTAGTGTTAGTGTTCTGTGTATTATGTAGTGTTAGTGTTCTGTGTATTATGTATTAATATTTTCTGAGAATATAGAATATTCTAGTAAAATTTATATTATTTATATCCCCAGAAATCATTACCAATGAAAAATTATTTTCAGGTATTTCTCCAACTATGACAGGTCTGTTTTATCAGTAAGCGAGATTTTAATAATCATTTTTACAAGGTCTCATTGTAGTTTTCTTGGTTAGCAATCATATACATTTTTGCTATTGTCTCACCCTGTCATTCCGTGGGGATCTCGGTAGGCCCTGAACTGTGATTACGTCTACTACTGGCTCTCATACTGCTTAGGTTTTCACCATCTCGTCTTATCATATATTATCGTCATTCATCACGGATATAGCGGGGTGTTCAACATCTCTAGGCTGTCTCTGAAGGTTTTGGTTCAGTGGCATGCACGATGGTGACAATAATATATCAGGCTAATGATTTTTAGCTCATCTGTCCGTTCAATGTCAATAGTTTCTTAAAAAAATCTTTCTGTCAACAACTATTTATCGTAGAGCTTTGCCATTTGGCAGATATTCTCCTATTCTTCTATTCTTACCCGAGGTTTGGTCTCTTTTAGATTTCTTTAGCTTATCATCATCTGACCAAGGGGAAGTAATTTCTGGCGATGTTTGTATGTTTACTTAAAAATCTTTTCAAGAAACACTTGTCGCAGAGCTCTACGATTTAGCAGGTATTGTCCTTTAATTGGTCTCTTAGATTTGTTAAGCATATCATCATCTGACCAAGGGGAAGTAATTTCTGGTGATGTTTGTATGTTTACTTAAAAATCTCCTCAAGAACCACTTGTCGCAGAGCTTGTATAATTGTATAAGTTCATGTCAGACTGACATATCCACAACATGTTATTGGTTCAGTGTGCATTTGCTGGTTTCAGTGACACCAAACTGACAGGCGTTCCAGTCCTGTTTATTCCCGGTAATGCAGGCAGTCATAAGCAAGGTTATTACTAATAATAATGATCATATGCAGTTTTATTTTCAGTGCCAATCATCCCTTGATCAATAATGGTGATGCCGGTGACACTTCACAATATTTGCAAGAAGCTAAAATCATCTAGTATTATCAAACAATACACCATTACACCAAGCCACCACATCGTTACACCAAGCCACCACATCGTTACACCAAGCCACCATATCGTTACACCAAGCCACCACATCGTTACACCAAGCCACCATATCGTTACACCAAGCCACCATATCGTTACACCAAGCCACCACATCGTTACACCAAGCCACCACATCGTTACACCAAGCCACCGCACAGCTGGGCCAAGCCAATGTTTGTAACATTGTGAATTATACATTTGTGAAATTAACGAGTCATAAATTATTGATATCATGTTACTACCGTACTATTATCCGGTAATTTGTACCCACTATTTCTGTTTAGTATGCTAGCATATTTAATCTGCATAAATACAGTATGGTTCCTTGTTTCATATTTTATTATAGTCTCACAGTATAAGACACTATAGAGTAGTAAATATGATAATTACCCCCCTTTACTCATCAGTTCTAAATGTGAGGGTTCTCTGGATTCTGGCATCCTCTTCAGAGGACTCTGAAAATGTCATTTTCTTACCTACTCAAACGACTGTAAGAAGTATATAAAGGTCGCAAGACTTTATGTCTATTTTAGTTCGTTCCTTAGCATCCGTGGCTCTGAGACGGGCCGAACACGTACGCAGCTCATTCCATTTCGATTTCTTCTCCATCGACTTCAACGAGGTAAGGCCTCGTCAATTCTATCGCGATTCGTTTCTATCGATCATACGCGACAGATATAGTCTCCGCAAATTTCGCGCAACTCATTTCGAAATATACTTTGGCATGAGAGATGTGGTGATTAGAAACAGCACCTCTGCAAAGGTTAAAATTGGTCTGACAGTGGGGTATAGTAAATTTCATTGATATACCGAAGCAATATTGTTGACTGCGTCAGACATTTACCACCATGGATAAAGTAGCTCTAGAACCTTTTTTTAATTTTTTATGTATCTATCCTTGTTGAAGAGATAAGGGCAACACGTTTTATATAGACTAATTAATTTTATTGATCAGAGGTGATCCTGATGAAGCATGGAATTTATGCGAAAGTTAGTGATCAATAATTTTGGTTAGTCTATATAAAAATGGTGTGGCCCTTATCTCTTAAACTATGTTATTAACAAAACTACCCACTCAGAAACTTGTGGGAGAGAAATGCACAGGAAAAAACCTTTACCTCTGATGGGACCACATTGGCTATCCTAATTACCATATACTTGTGTCTGTCCTTGGATGAACTCATCGTCTCCACCATTGTTAACTCCACGAGGTTTACTTATATAGTCAGTCTTCACTACATGGCTAATCTCATTTATTCTTGTGGGAAATCACCGACATTGTGCATCGACCTTGACCTTGGTTCGTTCATTCTTCTGGTCTCTTCCAATACCAACAGCTTCCCCATCCACGAAAACAAGCGTTTATAATACTAATGAATTGGTTCAGCATTATTTTTGTTGTTGTTTTGCAAACATTAAAATGAATACATGAAAACGATACACCTAATTGTTCTGGTATTTGCGCTACAGGAGCTGTCAGCATGGTATGGTGGGGTTCTCCAACGGCAAACTGGTATGAGATGCTGTCTCCTTATTAGTGTTGTTACGATACGTTCGTCTATCACGATATTTAAGATTTACTCATTCATTGATGGCACGCCGTCAACATTTATTTTCACTTTTCACTAATAGCTCGTGTCTCGAAAATCTAGGTCTCATCTGAATTTACTGACATGATTCAACAATATCAATCACGTTGTAATGTAGGTGTACATGTTTTTTCTTTGTGTAGCATTCATGAAGCTACCGATGCAGCGTTTTTCTTTGTGTAGCATTCATGAAGCTACCGATACAGGGTTTTTCTTTGTGTAGCATTCATGAAGCTACCGATACAGCATTTTTCTTTGTGTAGCATTCATGAAGCTACCGATACAGCGTTTTTCTTTGTGTAGCATTCGTGAAGCTACCGAAACAGCGTTTTTCTTTGTGTAGCATTCATGTAGCTACCGATAGCGTGTTTTTCTTTGTGTAGCATTCGTGAAGCTACCAAAACAGCGTTTTTCTTTGTGCAGCATTCATGAAGCTACCGATACAGCGTTTCTCTTGCGATTGTTTTCTGGCAGATTTTGTAGCGGTATGCATCCGACGGATCTTGTCCTTATACAAACACTTGCCACGACGCCCGACATCCGTTGTCCTTATTGGTCACTCAATGGTCGGTACCCATCATATGCGGCATCTTGCACACTAAGGAGCTGTCGCCCCAGTCCTATTGGGGACCAGAATAGTTTCCTACATGGCATTCAACACAGCAAATATGATAAACAATCCATAATTTACACTAATTAAAGACTTAACATAAACTGAGCTGCATACTCCTAATAAACTAAACTACCTATTTCTACAGACCTTTTATAAACTGAGCTGCTCACTTTTAAAGACTTATTGTTATCTGAGCTGCCTATACCTAAAGACCTTTTGTGAACTGAGCTGCCCATACCTAAAGACTTGTTTTAAACTGAGTCACTTTTGTCAACAAAGTAGAGGAAGACCACAATCACTTTTGTTGAAAGTTCAATCTCTGGCGTGATTAATTTCGTTTTATTCAGCTCTTGACTCACATTAAATGTCAGTTGATAAGAATATATATGCTCTTATTCTGGCCTATTATTAATAATCCATATGAAGTTATTTTTCCATGAATTTGTGGTTATCTCCCTTACATTGTCTTAGCCCCCCTCCCCATATATTAGCACACTGATATGAAAAATCTTTTTATTGCAGGGAGGGGTCCTAGCCCGAGCATTATTCACGCTAACAGACTTCAACCGCTCAACCGTGCCTGTTATCATTACGCAATCCACTCCGCACCAAGCACCCGGTACTCCCCCTCTAATCTCATTTCTCACGAAACACTGTTCCGGATTCATATTAAGTCACATTCTTTTTAACTGATGCTGTTTACTCTTGCAATACAGCCATTTTGTTTAATATCAAGTCAATGAGACTCATAATAATGTTTTTTGTCAACCTTGTTCTTCTGTCCGTCTGTCCATCTGTCCATTAGTAACCAATTTTCTTGTAATGCCTGTTATGAACGGATTGGTATCAAATGTTCTTGGATATTTAAAAATAGACGAATGATGAAATCCTTAGATTTTGGTGCTGATTTTGATTAGCGTCTCGACCAAGATATTTTTTTAAAGACTAAACTGTATTTTTTAATTGCATTAGTTATTCAGCCCACGTCGTGGGGGGATGATATTGTAGTCATATTTCATTCTGTATTGCCTCCCTTTGAAAATATTAATCAATGAGATCTCCCAAAAATTGCAATACGTGATATTATCATATAGCAAGACTTTCGATCATTTTTTGGATACTATTTCACAAAAATACATGTCCGAAGGTTTTGATAAAATCACAATTAAAAATTAACTAGTTGAGACTATCTTACGACACACTAAAATTCGACGTTTTGACGTGACATCTGATGTATGCACATCGTAATGACGATGATGCTACGATTTCCAAAAACGATCGATTTTGAGGTTCCAATCAAATTGCGCTTCCTCTACGTCATATCATCACTTAAGGATTTGTTAGGTTGCATTGATGACTATAAAATCAATATGTCACCGTATTAGTCACATAAGAGAAGGAAATAAAAAAGTAAGAAATTTTGAGTCTACTACAAGGCCTATATGTTTTTTATTCACATAGTTTAATGAGGCTTTCGCCCTTTGTACCAAACCCCCACGATATGTAAGACACAAGAAATATACACAAAATAATTGACAAGAGACAGAATCACAGACAGAATAACAGACAAGAGTGGCAAAGACTGAATAAACTAAAGGAAACATGAGTATAGAATGTGACCCATGAAGCAGAACGATTCCGTATTGTGTTTGTATTCTCGATAATCACCATATTATTCTTGTTATCGTTGATTATTTTTTTATTTGTTCAATGGACATGTATCGGAACCCCGCATGCCATTATTATCAGTATTTTTCTCGCTGATGGCACGCGCGGTGTTGGTGTCATCCAACAGTGATTTCGCTGGACCAACACATCGCCGATTTCTACAAAAACATCGACGCCCATTGGCTACGCGCCCCGCCCGGTGGAGACCCCCCTCACGTCACGCTCGTATCGACCGGCGGTGGTTTCAGAGATATCCTTGTGAGACAAGCTCTCACCCGTCTCACCCAGGTTGGACAGTCAGTATTTCGATCGAAATCATTCTGTTGATATTCACATAATGTCAGCACAACCCGTGCAGTTCTTAGAAATACGACCTTTTCATGAGAAGTTGCCAGTTTGAATCAACACATGATAGCGTGGGCGAGGGGGGGTGAGGTGGGTGTAGGTTCCCAGGGGAGGAGCGGGTTTCCGGAGCTTTTACTCACATGCATCATAAAATGAGCAAGATTAAAACCCTGCCTTCTCATGTTTCCTTTATTATTTCCTGGTTAAAGAAATCCTCGTATTAAAACTCTAACCCTGTTTGTTTAAAAGATGTTGAATTCCAATAGAAACACTACTGTTTGCTGACATTTTTATGCTGGGAACCTGCGCAATCATTCAACCAATGTACAGTGTACTGATTGTGTGAGTGAAGAATATTCATATATATTTATATATATATCCACATACATATATATAATTTATAAATGAGGCATTTTTGTAACGCAGAAAAACATTTTTTGAAAGTGAGCCAATTTCGCATTTTTTTATTGACAACCTGTCAATTTCCAATAAAATTTTCATCATGCTTATGTAAAACATTTTATCGTAATTTCATTGATTGACAGCTCGCAATTAAGTTCCAACTAGGTTACGTATTCCAGCAATTTTTTTAACAATTTTGATTGGATTTTTTGGTCGCTTATTTCAGACAACTGATCGTCACTCCGCCATCTCAACATGTGTGAGTGGATGATAGCTTAATCTACCCATAGGTTTATGTGAATCGTCTGTTATACGGTACACCAGTGTACAACGACTATATTTATAGGATAATGTTGAATTTTACATGATGCACTAGTGTACATCAAGTACTATATTTATAGGTCTATCTTTATCGTTATAAGGTACACCAGTGTACAATAAGCACGTTTATCAGTGTATGTTAAACATGACATGTGACAGCAGTGTACTACAGAGCACATTGACATGTCTATATCATTACATGGTACACCAGTGTACAATAAGCATGTTTATAAGTGTATGTTAAACATGACATGAGACAGCAGTGTACTACATACCACATTGACATGTCTATATCATTACAAGGTGCACCAGTGTACAGTAAATACATTTATAAGTGTATGTTAAGCATGACATGAGACAGCAGTGTACTACATACCACATTGACATGTCTATATCATTACATGGTACACCAGTGTACAGTAAATACATTTATAAGTGTATGTTAAGCATGACATGAGACAGCAGTGTACTACATACCACATTG
>WURV02156585.1:0-16369 GCA_011762755.2 Epimenia babai
CACACACACACACCACACACACCACACACACACCACACACACACCACACACACACCCCCCCACACACACACACACCACACACACCACACACACACACACCACACACACAACACACCACACATACACACACACTCTCACACCACACACACACTCACACACACTCACACACACCACACACACACACACTCACACACACACACACACGCATATATATTGTCGCCCCTGTATTTAGCAAGAAGCAGGTAACACGTGCGAATGCGTCGTAAAGTGGCTTTATAATTCGGGCCATGCCATAATTTCGGCTGTGTGTACCCTTGATCTGTACACGATACAGTATATCCCCTGAATAGAGAGACACATCAAATAATGTCATTACCTGATAGTTCCGAGACTCTGCGGACTGCGATCTCTCCAGGCGATTTCGAAGGAACGTTTCATCACCAAACCGGCTTGTCTTACATATATTGATTAATTGCGGTTAAGCGAGGATGGTTATTAGTTATCGTAGGTGAAGGCCTATTGTAATAACGGAGAAATATACGTAAATATAATTTCCAAAAATATGTCAATGTAAATTCTGGAGAGAGAAAAATTTATTGGTTGATTGCATGTTTGATTGAAAGATGCCAAAACTTGTTTTAGTCATGAAGGATTAACAAGGCTTCTAACAGTCAAATATACTTCGTTTGGGCTGCGTGTAAAAGACAGCTTGCGGAAATCTTAACGTTAGCTGGTCAATGGTATGTTCTTTTATATTTTTTTGCAATATAACTAACACAATCAGCATCTCTATGACTTTAACTTTCGAGATTTCACTCAATTATTCGTCGTAGGTGTTGCGACATTTGAGAACATTGAATTGAACTATATTGTTGTACGGGTCACAGACAAGGGCTGGATCTCAAATACTCAGGCATGAGCCGCCCGGAACTGATCGTATATTTACGGCGGAGTTATGTCAAGGCCGTCTCGCCCGACACGCGCCCGACGATCGTGAAGCTCGGTTTATCGATGATACACGTTCACGGACTGGATGTGACGAGAGGGGAACTCCGCGCTACCATCGGCATCATGTTGGTAAGTGGGTGGCAAGTTATAAGCGCCAGGAGTAGGTCCTTTTAAAACACTGTATTTATCCGTAGATGGTGCACGCTAAAGCAACCATTTTATATGTGACATGTGTGATGAAAGCTCGTTCCAGCGAGCAGGAGCCGGCTGCAGTGCTCTGCTGTACCGTGTGATACCAAAAATACGACCCACTTTTGTCGTTAAACTGTCATCCACGTTGTGAAATACCGGAAATATGATAACTTCATTTGGACGAAATGTGACAGGGTCATCCTGTAATGTATAATATCAAGATTCAAAAGTCAAGAAGTTACTATGTGTATAAGGGTAGTAGCAGTCCGTTGAGGTGAGGCAGCGCTAGACGCCGGAAGGTAACCGAAATGTCGCGTGTTGTTCGAAACCACTCAGCGGTCAACTATTCTGTGATGATCTTCGGCAAGTCATTTATCACCCATTGCTAGAGTAAACCTAATGGGTACACATTTTATATTATTATTGACGGGTGATATCCGAGTGTCGAAGCTATTGTATATGCGCTGAATAGCTGCAGTAAACACTCATTGTATGTCGCATCTGACAGGCTTGATTAGCTGATACCTACGGTCTATAAATGTTGTACTTTGAATTTGTTGTATTTCACTTTTGAGTAAATGCATCCTGCACTGTTTAATATCAAATATTCGATAATTAAGGAGAAATACACAAGAAAAAAACCTATACCTCATCAGAGGTATAGGTTTTTCTTGTGCATTTCTCTCCAGCTATTTATAGAACCACATTGGCTATCCTAATTACCATCGATAATTAAGGTATCTGCCGCAGTGTAAGTCGATCGTAACCCATCAA
The DNA here is from genome assembly GCA_011762755.2 of Epimenia babai. Taxonomy (NCBI): domain Eukaryota; kingdom Metazoa; phylum Mollusca; class Solenogastres; order Cavibelonia; family Epimeniidae; genus Epimenia; species Epimenia babai. Next base: position 1,915 of record WURV02156585.1, read on the forward strand.
TTTTACACTTAAATGCTATCCCGCCGACCAGGCTGTCTAGAAGTATTTTGCAGTACTCTCATCAGTTTTATGGGATGAAGAAACGATGGAAAATGCCAGAATACGCAAACTTTATCGAAATTTTCGCGAACTTTCAGCCGTGTCTGGAGACAACAATCACGGGATCTGTAAAACCGCATTTCGTAAAAAAATACCTCACGTGTATTTTAGTTTATAAACTACTGTTGACGTAATGCAACAGTAGCATCCTCTACTGCCTTAAAAGAAAAAAATACGATAAGTATCTACTTTTTACTTTATGTAACAATGGCGTTCTATACTGTCTTAGAACAAAAACACAATAAGTAATTACTTTGTGCTCCCATATAAATCTAACATACTTATTCCGGACGCACATAAAGGTATACATCGAAATAATTACGTAACAGACCTCTCACCAGACACGAACCCATATTGCTTACATTAATAATTAGACTATTTGACGGTAAATGCGTCGGTATTTTCTATTTATTTTTTCCGAGGCTTCAGGAAATGCGTCTGACTAACACGCGCTTCGTACTTTTCCTGAGAGAAATCCCCCATCGTTGTTAGTGACCTACGTGTTATTTTTACATTTCGTATTGTATGCGATTTGGCTAGCGAGTCAGCTGTATGTATTGCACAGGTAAATGTCTTGATGGATAGGTGAGTGTGTTGGGGATAAATGAATATGAGTAGAGCAAAAATTCACTGTGATTTTTTTCACAAAGTCGTTTAATTAAGTGATTATTATTAATTTAATGGAATTTCCCGAAATCTATTGTTATAACGTGATGGGGGATAAAGAATGACGCCATGGCAGTAGGAGTCCAATCGATAAACGACAATAGATACGGCCATATGCGGAGATATGTGGTTGGCAGTGGGCATTGCACTTCGTTATTCTTCTTCAGTGCAAGTCTAACAGGGTGCGTATATGCAGCTTTTCGCCCGACGGACGAAGAGAAACAGGGCTGGGGTTCGTCGATATCGGGCGAAGAGTCTGGGAGAAAAGATGATTTCACTGGGATCAGAGGACTGTGTATTTTCACGATTAATTTTTTATATCACACGAAAATCAAAGTCATATTTCTAACATCTACGCTCAAAATAATTTACGTTGCTCAAAATTGAATTTTGATATTTTAATCTTTTAAAAATGAGGAAAGAAGCAGAGATGCGAGGCTTATCGATGTAGTTGTGGAGAGACGCGGGCTGGGGAAAGCACCTTTCCAGGTATTGCAGCTAGGTGACGATAATCTCGGGTGAAAAGAAGCACGGTTCTGGCTCCTCTGTTCTCTATGTCCACGCAGCGGATAAGGTAGCGGATAAATAGATGAATGAACCATAGGATGACGGCGTTGCTTGATATAAACATATATATTGTAAGTACACGGAGTGAGGTGAGCTGGTAAATTCGCATAATCGAGTGAGATAAGCTGGTCACGTAATGTGAGAGAACCAAGTGTAGTGGGTTGGTATTGACTTTACGTAGCGTAGTGTCACCGTGTATATTATAGTCTTTGGAAAACTCCACCACCAGAAAGTCTTACATCAGCACTGTATAAACAAGAAAAGACATGAAATTAATCTTTTATAATGCAATATGTATGCGTATGTGATAATTTTCTTTCTCACGCGCACACATACACACACACACGTACACACACACACACACACTCACACACACACTATCACGTCGCGAGACACCGGCTATAGGCGGTGCTATGGAATGTTGAAACATAAGAGTGATAGAGACCACACGTCACGAAATGTAAAGACACAACAATACCAGCCAATAGGCGAAGCACTGTTATCAAACACATAGAGAAATTTCCAATTCAGACCGACCAAGTCTCACAGCGACCGATTCAATAGTCTGTCTTTGATAATAATGCTCATTGCCGCATATAATAATAATTGTACTTTAGCCAATCAGCTAGAATTCCGTAGTCACGTACACACGTAGTTCTGAAGACGACGGGCCAGCTTCCACAGTCGTCAGTAATCATCAGCTGAAACCGTTAAAACATCACTTTCATGTTCAACACAGTAATGTATGCAATATCACATCGACAGTCAATCAACACTCATTAAATAAATCGTGAATTTGTGGGTGCATAAATCCATCGTTATGAAGTCTGGTAACTATAACATTACTATTTTGATATTTGTCATTAGTGTCACTTTTGCAGCAACCGCCGTCTTTTTTCCGTGTGCCCGTAGAAGCACCTGCTAGACGCAGTTTTAAATCGCGTAACTTGAAAAGTATCATTATTTCTGAGCTGTCTGCCAAATTTTTGGTTAGGCAAGAAAGGTTATTAGATAATAATTGGGAACGGAGGCACAAACAGAATTCCAACTACACTTAGCACGCCATATTTAATTGAAAAATTACGTCTTCATCTTCTTAAGATGTATTGGTGTCATATTGAAACCTATAAATACGTGTTTGGTCTCTACGTGATTCAGACGCCGGATATGCTATTGGAAGGTTGCCGTTGGCAGTCTGAGACAAATAGAGGTCGTTAAAATGTTTACGTGAATGCAGTTCCATAGAAAAGGTGACTAACAGGGGTCTAATTTCTCGAAAACGGCACCAGTCTACGGCCCACACCTCACTCACCCGGCGATGTTTAATAGAAACCCAAACTAGATATATATAATAATAATAAAAAATCATAATTTTTATGGGCCTACTGAATTCCTTACCGTTATAGCCGCAGCTGGATAACAAAGGAGCCTCGTATCGCAACATCAGTTATCATCGCCCTAATCCTAACCCAACAATTCACTTGATGTCAAAAGCTCCTTATCTCGAGATTTGTTGATGCCATATATTACAATATAGGAACAAGGTATAAACTATATTCTCCATTCCTCTGAACTCACTTTGAGTGTATAAGTATGTATATAACTGTAACTGTATATTGCTCGCAATTAGCGTATCATATTTTGTCTAGTTGATGCCACATATTATAGTATGAATTTCAGTGTAAATTTTAATTGTGTGTACCTCCTAAGTATTATTGCTCAGCATGTACATGTTGTTTTATCGCGTTCTTCCAGACTACCCTTATTTTTGATATTGTGGCTATAACCGTAACAAAATTCTTACCTTTATAGTCAAAGAAATTTGTGGGTAAAACGGTAATGATTTGGTGATTTTAGTCAGTGTGGCAATTACGGTAATTTACGGTAATGGCTATAAAGGGAAGACCCCATATGAAAACGTTTAGCAACCATTTTGTGAACTTAGCCCCCGCACATTACCCGATAGTTAAGACCTCATTCACGATAATAGGACACAATAATAGCTGCCACGTTAGCTAAAAATCATCACCTTACCGCCTACTGAATATCTCTTGCTGTTGTGCCAAAAGAAACACATTGAATCGTCATCGGTTCGCTACGATCTGTAAGCGTTGCTATAGTCTCGCGATCTATTTCATGCGAACATCCGGTAGAGCAGCGATTGAGTAAAATAAGATTTAAATTTCGCATAAGGAAATATATTTGTTGATGAAAGCTTGTGTTAAAACTAATTTTACTTACTTTATAAGATCCTGCCTTAACTTTTCGAATATTAAAGACCATTTGAAATAGAAACATGGTAAATTAGCACCCAAAATCGAAAGACTTTTTCTTCCTCAGAAGCTCTGTAATGATCATGAATTCCAATTATAATTATTGTGGAGCAGTTATATGTTTAATTAATATTTATTTAATGACAGACGTAGAATAGGCAACGAAAACAGATCACTGGCCTATCTAGACAAACGATTAGAGGAAGGCAAACAGTGCTTGATGCGTGAGTGTACTGACGGAAGGAAAAAACGTGACGAACAAAAACGGAACGAACAGCAGACGAATCTTAAGTAATAGATAGGCAAACGGACGGAAGAACAGACGAGAGTAGATTCTCTTGACTACGACTCTGGGGGGTACGGAGCGAATATTTGGCTGTATAATCCTAACTTGTGGTACGTTACACGCGCTGAGACGTTTCAAACCGAGGGTACATAGACAGAAAACAATCAAATATCGGTAATATTGTAATTTCATAACCTGTGAAATTGATATCTGTTATTTATCAGCAGTATAATTATTCCTGACTTGTAAAAAAAACGGTGGTCTGCCCGCCGTTTCCCATTTTACCATCATACTTTGAGTAATAAAGAGTATTTAACGTATTATTCTGCATATAAATTTGGGAGCAAGCGAGACTCACGGCAATCGCCACCACATCCTTCGAGCATGCGTATCTCAGGCTCGCAATTGCACATACAGTCGCAATGTCGCAGTGGGTATTCTGTGCTGATTCCATTATCCGGTGGTACGTGTCCGCACGTGGCCAACGCCAAAAGAAGCGCAATCACAAATAACTTCATGTTAACCAAGAGATCGCGCTGGTGTTTTCTCGTTTTTGTTGCGTCACCTTATAACTGAAATAACTTTTTCTAGGTCTATTAATTCACGAATAAGTACGTATAATGTAACATAGATTAACACTAATGTTTCTTTAAAACGTAATCGACTCCACCACGCCCGCTGTATTATAGCCTTAGTTCTATATTCTAATTCTATATTTTATTGACTTTAATGTACGGAGTACACGTCTGACACGGTTCAGCGATTTTCTCGGGTATAAGCTTTCAAAAAGATGTATATTTCGACATATCTTTTCTAAAGACGTAATTAAGGATTCACGAACCTTCGCTAACATCTATGTTGGCAAAACATCCTTGTTACCGTTAATAGAACTGACGAACTTTTTATTTGTGCACGCAATAATCCTTAATCAATATATTTTCCGTCGCGTTTATATCTCAAACATGTAGGCACGCCTCCAGTTTACCCCCTTCTTGGCTAATGCCGTCCAACCTCGGCCATCCTGCTAAGGCTAAACAATCGCCATATAACAAGCACTTAATGACATGCATCATCAAGTTATCTCAAGTTAACGTAAGCAACGTAAGTTATACATTATCGGGAAATCTTCAATTCCAACACTGGCGACGCACTCCGCAATATTGGCCTGAGTGAATGACTCACCTTTTTTGATATAACGAAAGAAATTGTGGTATTTGTTGAAATACACATGGAACTCATAGCGTTTGCATTATCTTTTCTATACCGTGTGTTTCTTGATTACCAGATATGTTAATGAGGATACGGTGCCATACACAAAGCAACCGTACATCATTTAAAAAATGTACAAACAGAAAATAAAAGGAAAACATTTCGTAATACAGGAGGATTATATCCTTCTCAACCATTTCATTACCTTTCCTCCCGTCTGCTGTTCAGCAGTCACGATTAACCCGAAAAATGAACGTGTTGTATCCAGAAATGGCGGGATGAACGCTTCCGGTGGGATCCAGGTGAAACCCGCGATGGCGTCACGAGAATGTCACTCGACATCAGGGATGTATGGCAACCCGACATCACAATTACAAATTCGTAAGTAACTCATTGTAGTCTGACATTATTTTAATTGGCAAAAAGGGTCTTACATCCGTCTTATATATTGTAGTTCCTCTAATTTATCATATGAAATAAAAACGTAGTAGTTAAAAACTTGACCATTACGTGATCCATGTCCTACTCGGGGGACGATTGTCATTGAATTTCTACGCAGTATTTTGCCGATGAAGCCGATACATACACCCGTGGCGGTTATCTCCCGTACGAGCGACGTCTCATTCAGCCAGTCGTATTACATTGAGACCACGTGCCTCACCGATGATACTGCGCATGCTCAGAGTTGCGAGCTGATTTTCCGTTCATGGCGGCGCGGTATTGATGAAGTGGATTTGATGGAAGACTCGAGCGTGAACGTGGGTGGGTATTACATCGACATGATATTGTTACGGTAGTAGAACCGTCTTGACTTTAGAATAACACTCTTGTAACTGTAGGCAAATCGCGACCCACCTGCTCTACATTAACTCGATGCTAACTTCTGGACTGACTGGTATAGCTTGGAGAGGGCTATTCTAAACCGTAAATATAAACCAGACAAATCACCACCGATATGCAGCGCTTTGTATAAGTTTTTGCAAGCCATGGCCAAAATAGCGATTGAAAGGTTAATCTTTCCTCATGGTAAATGAATGTACTTAAGACATTTGGGGCAAACTAAATTTTTTTGTGAAAATATATATTAGTGAAACGTGATGGTAGGTACACAAAATAAGTCATTTTAATTGTCGTTTTACGGTTGATGACCTTGAATAGAGAATTGCTGAGGAATAAATGTACTTATTTATATTAGATATATAGATTTATATATATAAAGGGAGACAACAGTGTATGACATGAAGATAATCCCACAGTTTTATTCCTTGCCTTAGTGAAGAACGATATTTGTCAGATGCCTAACGTCACGTTTCAGAATATACATAGTTATGGAGGGGTTATGGAGTTATCTCCCCAACAATGAGAGTAACAGGCAGCATTGTGACTTTATAATACTAGATCATGTCGGTTTATGACGTCAGTGTGCATTCCTTTTTGGCTCTATATTTGCCTGCTTTTTATCTCTTTGTCTCTCCCCGGCTGTCTCCATTCGTTTTCTCTCGTTCACTATATAATCTTCGCGCTCTCACTCTTGATTTGGCTTTAACGTGAACAAACATAGACTTTTACTTTTCTTGTAACATCTCTGATTTCCCAACATCTGTGACGTTAAAGATGGATAATCATGAAATGTCTATTTTGTGTGTGTGTTTTTAAGATGATACCTCCGACAGTAACTCAGAGTGGCTCGTGACCAATCGCACTTTCGACCGACGCATTGACAACACCAGTGACGTCACGCCATTCGCGCAGTTAGTCGTGACGCTAGTTCTGGAACGTCAACATCATGACGTCATCACTTTACGTCAAGAGGCGCACCACACAATATGGCATTCGACGCCAGCCCGTGTTAATGTTTACAACGAGGCTACGTCAGTGTGGCGTGGGAAGATTGTGGGCGTTGCAACGACCTTAGTTTTCTGTTCTGTAATTGATTTTGTACATCATGTGTTATCGTTCAGCATCGCAAATGGTTTATATATGGTTTAAAGTCCAGTTTTCACTTAGATATTTGGACGGAATTTGGAGAATTCACGCGAATGGAACTATTAACTGAGTACCAGCGTACGACATTTTCAGAGGTGGATTTTTATCGAGGCTACCATACAAGTTTTGAACAAGTCAGATAACTACATTATATGACAGATTCGCATGCGGCCCATAATAATGTGACTGCGGCACATCTAAACCTCGCATACAAAATATATATCCTCAAATACTCCGGCTCCCCTGGTTTAAAACGCGATGGAATTTTTTAATACACTGGTTTAACATGAAAGTTAAAGTATTATTGTTTCAATATAACAACTGATATTTTGGCCTGCACCACCTCATAACCGATCACGATAATACAACGGGATGCTTCTTTCACACGATGTCAGCACGCTACACTTCCGACACACCTACATCGTTATTGTCTCAATATTGAGGAGATTTTTTACTGTACATTGTGGTATAATTACATTTGATAGACGCTACTGGATTGGCGACTTAGGTTAGTATACGGAAACTTCTGTCGATAGCTTCTATTCCCTTGATATTGTGAGAAAACGCAATGTTGGTGAGTTGGACAAACGGTTAGTTGTCTACACTACTCATAATGCGTTATATAAACTAGGTTTTTTACGGTGAAATGCCTTATCTATATTATTTGTGGGGGGCAGAGTGACTAAACTTGTGTCTGATTTCGATATTTGCGGTGTAGCATGTTTAACCAATTGGCATTAAAACAACGTGGCGGACAAACTTTTAACCACCAGAAAAATATATGGTACATAGGCTTGCCCTATCACGGAACTGTTGCCTGACAGCTGTACAGAGCTGTTTGACGAACATGCGTAAACCGCGCATGGCAGTTGGCTAGATCAACGAGATAGTTGGCTGACAGCTGTTTGAGAGAGAGATGAGTCACCAACGAGATAGTTGGCTGACAGCTGTTTTGGAGACAGACCTTACACCAACATGATAGTAGGTTGAAAGCTGTTTGAAAAAGAGACGGTTCACCAAGAAGAAAGCTGGCTGAAAGCTGTTCCAAAAAGACGCTAGACTTGCAAGACAGTTGACCTAAATCTATTCAATGGACGCCTTGGCTTAGTGTAGTTTATGGTGTGATATGCAGGGTATGAATAAGTAAGACACCAATCGAAGTGTGATCAAATCATTACACCTGTAGATACATGAAAACTCGTGTGAATTTTTTTATCGTGAGTCAAAAATGTGTTTTCTTAGATGATCTAAGACATCCCAAAATAAAGGTGTCACCGCGCTAAAAACTATGTAAATGACGTACGAAGTGCATTTTTAGCAAATAAACCGATTATGTAACATTAGTGAGTTACTTTATAAATAGTGTTTCGTATGACATGATTGTCTATAATTAGTACCCTGAAGTAAGTAGAAAGTTTTCTGAGCTTACGGTGAGAAATCAACGATGCGTGACGAACTGCCTAGCGGGGATCAGTAATGGAACTCGTTCAATGAAATGCGATAGAAATAATAGAACTTGTCACTACACATGACACTATATCTAGAGTTAATTAACTCTAGACAAGCAAGTAATAGCAGGTGTGTTTGCATTTGCATTGCTGGCGCGTGTAATTCCAGACGATAAAATTTGTGAGGAATTTAGCCACGAAATATCGTCGAACTTTTTTTACCTGTAGAGCATGTGTATAAGCAGTTTGAGAACTATTCATAGCGGCAGTTCTCGCAATGTCGTCTGCGGTTCCCTGCTATTGGGGAAAATAGTAATAGCGTATTCGCGGATTATATTTCAGAGAATTGTGCAGTAGAAGCATCCTTAAGTAACGATTACACGAATTGAGTAAGGAATTGGTGCACATTTCTTATCTTTTGTATAACGAATGTCGATACTGTAAAAATCAACAATTAATTGAAAAAGACATTTTTTAAAAAAGAAACTGTCGTAAATGCGTGATAGTTGGATTAAGACTATAAATCGAATGTAATCATCGCGTAACGAAGAAATCCACAAATTGTAGACATCATAATAATATGAAGGTAATATCGCCAGTAGTCGTTGCCGTGATTGTGGCGTGTATAGTAGGAAATGGACGAAGTCAGGAACGCGAAGGTGAACGAGGACGTCTGAGCGGCATTGGTGGAACACTAACCCTAACCACAGGTAAATCTGCCGTATGTACAGTTTATGGTTATACCATAATATAATGCTTAAGAATAGATTTAGCATGAATGAGCATGACTCTAAAGCAAAAACACTACATAACGGATATTGTTCAAACGAAAGCTTGTGATGAATAAAATTAGTCGGTCTTATTCCAGATAAAACGTACTCAAATCGTACCCTGAATCGATAGATGAAAAACATTCAGGCCATTCGTAATGTTATACGGAAGTTACTTCCCAACCTTCAACACGTACCGTGAAACTGTCGAGAATGACGGTAATATATCCGTGGCTGACGCCTCGCTGACCGACACGACTTCTTCATCTGAATCGCACGAGGGTGCTACCTCGCCGATATGAGTTCCCAGTTTTAGCGTGTTATACATCTCGATAAACGTAGTACCTGGATTTCAAAAGATGCAGTCGATATATACCTCATTATATACCATTTTAAAACGACATAAAATTTATTTAGTTACAGAAATTTAAAGTATTTATATTAAAGTTGTATATACCGTCATAAATGTATCTATGATTCTGATCTAAAGTCTAGTCTCTTTCGTATCGTTTGATTTCGGGAAGTAGTTCGCAGTAGAAACGCTGTATTTGATTCATGTTGTATAGCAGTTTGTTATTCGACCATCGAGGGCAATAAATTGCATTTCGTCGAAGACAAGTCACTTAGTTATACATATAGTTAGTTAGTTATTCGCTCAGAAATAGGAAGAGAGGGAGGTTATTGTTGTTGAAACTTGATAAAGTTAGCCTCTGCGGTTAAGACAACAAAGACATTAGCTTTAGATGTAAGGGGCTGAGGAAACACGCTGGTGATAAACGTTTTGGCAGACATTTAACCTTTGCCCAATCACGCAGCGGGTTCCGAACCTACAGCTCTACATGATGTCGCACACACAGCTGAGTCTGAGATAGTTGATGAGTATTAACAAGCAGACGACAAGTTAGCGTAGAGTTAAGCACCATAGACACGATCAAATCCAAAGAGCATCTGAAGCACGACCATGTCGGAGGAAAGAGGACTACCAAACCACACTGTAAGGGCTACCTAGACCCTCACGGGTAGACAGGGTTTAAGGCACTTATTGCCCGAAAACGCCACGGATATCACCCTGACTAGAGCGGGAATTGCAGCATGGTCTTCTGGATTCAGGTCAAACGTTCTAACCATTACGCTCACCGCCTTGTCGTTATATGCACATTGCCTAATGTCAGGATAGCCGATCTTTGAAGTTACTATAATTTTGTAGAATAATTTCCGGTCTCTCCGCCCCGACTCCCGTTTTCGCATTTTACCAAATCTGGGACGGTCTGTGCTTTCGGTGGGTTAGACTTTAGACTGTCGTATGGGACAAGCAACCATGTTGTTGTAAAATCACGTTTTTCTAGAAAAAGACATTGACTAAAAATTGTGCTAATCCTCAATCCTTTTGGTATACTGCAAAGTACCTCGCGTCACAATGATTATAACCACGTGCGAAATACCCTTCGTCAATTGGTCGTTACGGTCGAAGAATCCGTTTAGGATTTTTATGGCAGACTAAATATTCTTACTTCTGTTATTCAAAACGGTGACAAACGTCGGAATTCGAAGGGGAGGCGGGAGTCGGATCCGAGTCACTGTATATTACAGTATAAAATGAAATACGCATTACATCATGTTACAGTTATATCACAACCGCGTTCGGTCTTTCCGTAATTTTCAGATACGATTTGCGAAGGGATCAACCTTTCTCCATTCGGGGGGATGGGTATGGCTATGGGCGAGTGTTGTAGCCGCGATTTATGCCGATCGCCCATGCGCTACATCATGCTGCCCGGCATGTCATCCAGCATATGTATCAAGCATTACGACGTCTGCTGCCCCGTTGGAATGTGCCTGGACTAGCCGAAAGCCCGAACGGACACCAATTAGACTCCGGCAGCCGATTTCCACGCAGATTCGTCGAGTTACACCCCTTTACGGACGTTCGGCGCTTAATCCAAAAGAGAACGCTTGATTTTTAACAATGTACCTTCGCGGAATCGCTCTATATAAACATAATTATTATTTTGTGTGAGTATAACGGTTTATGAACAAATTTATAGGCCTATTCAGCGCATTTTTAAAGCTAATTGTTAATTTAAATACCGTGTATGACAGAAAATTCATTCGACCTTTTGAAGAAAATAAGATGACCTCCCCTTGTAATGGTAATTAATCCCCTTGTAGGTCATGCTAGATGTAGGACGAAGTGAATTCTTTCTTAATTTTTGGAAGACAGGACTGGCGCTCTTAACTTACGTTCTCTACGCAGCGAAAACTACTCGACATACGATATTGCTTAATATAATAACATTACCGTATTCGATTACTGAACCATTAAGTCGAGTATTATTAGGTACGCATATGGGTGGAAAGCAATCAATAATATACAGAATTTCATTGAAGCTCTGGTAATTTTTATGATTTTACTAATCTACATAGATCAACGATATACGTACTCGGTGTTGGTGATAACTAACTAATGTGTTGTATATAATTAATTATACAATAAGTGCTTTTCGCGAACCATTTACCTGTTAGATTAATTATTATGACTCGCTTCCTTGTATCCTGGAATGTCGCTCGGTGATGCAACGAGAGAGACGTTGGCGCTGGACCTAAACCTTTCTCTTGAAACTAACCTACAGTGAAGAAGCTACAATCGCGCGTGTGCGGCGTATCAGAATGTCCATGGCGTTTGAGGGTGATTTAATTATAATGAAGTGAACACGTGGTGTATGAACTTGCCGATGCTCAACCAAAACATCGACGGGAAATTGTTCTTGGAAGTCGCAATAACAGTTGGCTGCGTTCCTGATTCAAAACGCCGCTCGACGTTACGGCCATTCCTCGAGCAAAGTTATTTAAATAACAAGACGTAATCGTGGAAAGATCGTTTTCTTGACCTCGCGACCGGCCGTACTGGCGTTATGTTACTTGTTCTCGTGTCAAGTAATTAACGACGTTGTTATAATTATTCAAGACATTCCTTCTCGTTACCATATTGCTCGTGCGTGTTTATGGAACTATGCCATTATAAATAACGAGTACAGCAACTCGGTAACGCGCCTTTTTACAATACCAGCTATTGAGAAAGGTTGCCTTAATAGAAGTGTTCATTGCACGGACATGTAATGAAAGTGTCGAATAAAATTTATCTATTAAATAATCGACTTTAATCAACCGTGTCTTGTATAACCGTGCGGTATATAATATATATATATATATATATATGTGTGTGTGTGTGTGTGTGTGTGTGTATATATATATAAAACATGTCGATGGCGCGTAATGGGGTGCCTTGTAACAGGCAGATCGCGCGAAACGGGCAGGTGGCACGTAAGGTGTAGATGGGACATGAACAGTGATAGTTTTATGTTGGAGCTACGCCAATGAAGCATTCTGCTGAGATAGGAAATATATTTTTCAAAGGTTAAATCTAATCTGAAGATTATAAAAGCAGTTGTTTCTACTGTGTGTTTGCACAGACATCGGGAGCATATAAAACCCACGCTCGCACGTTCAATCTATTACCTGCAGCATGTGTGCCGCATCCAAAGTTATCTCGTTCAATAGTCAATCTAACGCTCACCATCGGACCTAATGCTACGATGATAAACTATAATGATTTGTGTTAAACACTCCGAAACAAATTCCTTCATGTGAACATCTGACCCCGCCATATCTCAATAACCAAATAAATGCACTGTGGACTGTAAGAGTGTATCCCATTATACCCATTCCAGGAATACCCACAGAAAAATTTATTACCATTATATCCACAGCCAAAATGTTCCCATTAGACCCACTGTGAAAATTTTAAAATTCCCCATTATACTCACTGTTCCATAACAGAGACAACCTAAAAACAACTAACAATATCAAGTGTCAAGGCGGTCTGTTGTTATGGAATCATCACCGCGCATGCGTAGAAATCACCCTACTGAGCTCTGATGAGCACTGATGAGGAATCTGGCAATCAGGTCACTCTATGGTAAGTAATGAGTGATGTCCACGGTACTCAAGAGCGATGAGGCGGATGCGCGCATTCGACGAATTCAGCACAGTGTCTGCCAACCGGAAACCAGAAAAAACCAAAAGGAGGAAATACGTCACCATGACAAAGCGACTAAAGGACCTCAAAGATCGGAACAGTTCAGGTGATTTGGATGTCACTCAGCTAGGTTAATTGCTGACGCAGTCAGCCTATCGATTTGTATTTGTATTTTTGTAATTATCTTCACTGAGCCCCTCAATCTAGGGACATATCCAGGCCATTGGCACCCACCTTTGTCAGTATACTGTATTATTACAGATATATATTGTGTACATATATCTGTGTAATTTTGAATAGTTAGTTCGATGCATGGCTATAATTAGATCTAGTTTGTTACTTCCTTGTTAGTTTAGCATGTTAACGTGTTATTACAACATGTTGTGATAGCGAATCCTTTGACAAATTCCAGTGGGTATCACGGGGAAAATTCACGGTTCGTATAATGGGAAAAGTTAAGCTGAGGGTATTCGTGGAACGATTTTGTGATTCTAACAGCTGTGGGTATTCGTGGAAAGATTTTGCGATCCTAACAGCTGTGGATAATATGAGAATGGGTATCATGGGGACCCCCCGACTGTGAATGTAGCATGCGCAAAAGCGGTATATGGGATTTTTCCTTTCATGTTTCGATCTGGCAACAATCTCCATTAAGGATAGCAAACCAACTCCTCTCTGAGGAAAAACATCAAAGGTCACATACTGTAACAGACTAAAGTACACTAAAAATACTCCTCGGGGAGAATAGAAAAAAAGCTGACAATAATGTTACACTAGCATATTGCGTCATACAAACCTGGTCGCCCACCACTCATTCTGTCCGTCAGTCATGCTCCGCCATGCGCAACTAATTAAATAACATTCAAAAGGCTGACTCGTACAAATACCGATAAAACGGTATGATAGCATAAGGAGCCACATGATTTCTATTCTGTGAATAAATTGTCCAAATAATTGACGTAGTTACAGCCACCTCTTAAAATACTTTATATTCAACAAAGGTGCGTGTGTACTATCGAATTAATGTGGGGGTCTGGGTAGCCCTTGCAGTGTGGTTCTGTTAGGGATTTTTCCCTCTGACGTTTGCTGTGCTTCAGATGTTCTATATATGATCT
>WURV02156596.1:0-16364 GCA_011762755.2 Epimenia babai
TAACAGTGGAAATGGACTTTATGACGGACAAAAATATCATGGAGTGGGGCTGTGTAACAAGAAAATAATATGGGTCCTACGACACTTCCTTGGGGAATACCGTAATTTTTTGGATGTGGTGTTATTGATTCGAGCCTGGAATGTACGATTAGTTATGAACGATCTTATCCACTGTAATTCAGAATCGGTAATGCCAAAACGGTGATAAAGCGTTTCTAACAAATAATAATTAATAATAATAATAATCAACCACCAACATGCATAAAAAAGCACAGAAATATTTAGATCCTCATTATATTACTAAAACGTGACATTTACGCAATAGGTATAGGGCAATATAGGGTGAGAATTTACTTTTTCCTTAAGTATATATGTAATTATACATTGTCATCGTATTTTATTGATTAAGGTCGCCAGCGTCTTTTTGTTCGACGCATTTCGCCATTTGACTTTGTACTTGACACCAGACGGGAGAAAATCAATTCGCCTTAAGTCTTGTTGTCTTCCTATGTACTACGCAGGTTTTTTTGTTGGGAATGGAACTGCTAAGTGTACGCAACCTTACGATGTCTTTGCTTCGGCTGACAGCATGTGTAGCATTTCTAGAAGTATTGGGCACGTCGTTTGCAAAAGGCCTCCTTACCATCGTCGGGGGCATCTGCCTACTGGTACCTTAAATATCTAAGCTCCTTTAGTGCTTTAGTATTGCGGTTTGACATCTGTGGCACAAACATCAACCACGCATGCATCTAACAATACATTAAACAACCACTTCCCAATTTCAGTAAGCTTCAATCTCGACTAGGACTCGAGTAGAACCACCCATTGATCGAACCGCGTAGATCCAATCACGCAAAAATCTTACCACCTATCGATCCAACTACGCATAGATCCAATAACAGAAAGTTCTAATCACGCCTTAATGTATACCTCGCATGTACCTAACCCGATGTTTGGCAATGTTTATCCATCCGGATAGTAGTAAATGTAGTCTGGTAAACGCTGTTAACTAATTGGTCATGTTCACCTCACAAATCTTCATTAACGGTAATCGGTAATTTGACGAAAGGATGATCTAATAGAAATCATAAAAACACAATGAAATTTAATGACGACGTTATCGTGGCTCACTAACTGCAAACATTTACCCGTGAAAATATATAAAAGGTAAAGTACAACATTGATAGATCGCAAGAATCAGCCAATAAAGGCTCTCAAATACGGTTTACAATTAGGTAAAGTTTTACCTTTGAAGATATAGTTTTTAGTATATTATGTCTGAAATCTATCCAAGAAAAGTTTCTCTATTTACTACAAACGATTCAATCAACGTATCTATTGTATTGTGTATTGATTTCTATAAAGCATGTGTACGTAGACGTGTGTAAGGTGTTAGATTAATTCGCAGAGTAAGACAAGCATTAATTTTTATTCGCAGGAATGGCTTGAGACTGCCGTCTGTCTCCATCTCATCTGGTCGCTCTGTGTATTCTTGATGGAAAACCGCGCCATTGCGATCTGGGAGTTGCTCTATCCTTTCAAGAAAAATCCGGTATAGTCACAAACTTATTTAAAATTATACATTTCTCCAAATACCATAATTCTATAGACATTACCAGTTCAACATATATGTTTGATATACGATAACAAATTGCGGTAACGATGGTCTTAGTTATCTGTGTGTATAACTTTACTCGCGGGCAGCGTGGTCCTATGCGATCGTATGGGTCTGTAGAGTTGCTAGAGGAATTGCAGCCCATTTTTGCGATGTCTGTGGTGGAGGTTCTCGTTGACCAACGCATCAGTCTGAAGAATACCAAAGACATTCGATGGGAATCAGGTCCGGTGAGGTATGGTAAAGGTCTAAAATACACGTCTTTTTTGAGCAAGTGGCCGATCAATAGTGACACGGGCGCACCTCCGACTGACATTACCACATTAAATCTCCCGATCTTTCGAACACCCCCGTGGGCATATCGTTCGCTGCGAGATCAGTACACTCTGTTTGCCGTCAGCTCTTCGAAGCTACAACATAACGGTTCTCCAGGTTTTAACGACCATAAACGATGAATTCGATACTATTGTAAGCGTATATCTCGATTACATCAAAGCCAAATTCATTCTACGATGGGGCGGCCGTGCACGAATTTCTGCAGCACGCAAGCAGTTTCTAACAGTTTGGTCAAATCTCACGTAGTTATGGTGCTGCGGGTGTAGGAGATGTGGTAGTTATAGAGCGATGCCGTAATCAAATGTCTTGAGCTGCCGTAGTAACACGCGGCCTGCTAATCCTGAGGCGGTCTTGTGTTCGTACATGTCCACATTTTCCCCCAGACGCGACATTGAAATGCCGCAGGAGAGCAAATTTTACGTTTGCGTTTTACCTTGCTTTCGAACGTCCTATACTATAGGACCTATAGCATAAGGTTGTACTTCTGTGAGGCTAGGAATAACTTTGGCGCGCCGTAAATCAGATAGCAATACGATACACATTTCGAGAACCCTCTAGTTTTATAGGGAATGTCAGTTTGGAGCATATAGCACAACTCTTTGCTCAATACATGAGTTAAAAACGAAAATAGCGAGTCATAGGAGGTCACGTGATTTGACAGATTTGCACTAGTTTGAGGGGCCGATCAATATTATATTTCAAACAGTACAATTATGTTGTATATGTAGTATTTACTGAAATATACATAAAATGTATATTTGATTTATATGTACATTTAAATGTTCACTGTCTTTTATGAATATGGTGTTGATTAAAATTTGAGAGAAATAAACATATTTGAAATAAGAGGACTTATTTCGTTGTAGCAAATAAGTCTCGCCGGTTGTCTGCTGAATCTGTAGATGATTTTGTATAGTCATGGACTTCAGGGAAACCCGCTCCGCCGGAAAGCTATAAAAAGCAAGTTTGGGTTCAAAAAAATTGGTACATGTTGTAGTCTAATTTATAATAACGTAAAAGATTAATGGCAACACCTTTTACGTATACTAAATAAATAGTTTTATAAATAACAAGTTAGTCGATCACACAAGTCTACATAAAAGGTGTTGCCCCTGAACCTTTACGGTATATACATGTATATATATTGAATGTACTTTCGACCTCGCTACGAAGACTCTTCTTATTTTAGGACGATTGGTCAGGGTCAGAGAGCAGTAGCTCGACGGAAGTCGAGTCGGACTTGGAAGAAATAGACAGTTCTTCCGAGGATGCCACTGTCCGTCAGGAAGGGGATGTAGCTGGAGGGGGCGATGGAAGCTTATCCCCCTTCGCTGCATCGGAAAATACCGCTTAGTGATAAAATAGCAGTTTTATCCTTTGTTTTGATTCATTTATATATAAGGCTTTTACAGCAATTTACGAGACAGCAATATTCCGCAGAATATTTTTTTTCGCCGTGTAATATATTTATCAATGCATTTTATTCAGTTAAATGCAGTCAAGATGAAAGTACCGCATCGAACTACATACATAGCTCAAGTAGTAACCTGTCTTGTAACAATATTCAAAAGTAATATAATGCAATAAAAAAAAATCAAAATATTAGATGTGCAATTGTTATTATTCTGCGTTTTATCGACACTACTATTCATGCGATCCCATAATTATAGCCAGGAATTCAGAACGAATAACAATGATAATCATTTGACAATTAAATTTAAAAAAATTTTTAATGAGCAGTATTATACGTGCATTTTCATATCCTTCTGTGATAGCACTGTAATTTAACTTATGCGTAATCAAATGCTATTTTGGACATAACTATATTTCTAATTTTAGGATTTTTTATGATTGCAACTGTCACTGACAATGCAAGGAGCACCATCCCTCCCAAAATTGAATTTCATGTCAATTCATTTACATTGTTGGTAGGGGAGTATATGTTCGAGGCTTGCATATTAACTATTATTACTGGACTACTACCTCGAACAGCTGGATGTCGTATGGACTACGAATGCCAAGTAAATATAGTTGTAAAGCAACATAGGGAACAAAAGCCACGTGTCAGTAAATAATAACCTCGATTAAGTATGATACAAATAAACATTAAGAACAGTTAAAATGGAAACTATCAACCATAAAACGTCCATTTTCCAAATAATTTGGTAAATTACTCTCAACAGCAAATACATATAAACATTTCTGTGTAACATGGCAGGAAATATACAGACACGTCATGTTTTTGCATTAGACGTTTCGGAGAGCACGCAACTACTCGCAAGTAAACGAGATCTTCACACTCGATACGGTCAATACTCTATGTATATATTAGTCAGTAGTTATTTTTGAACACCATACTTAGGCATGGCCAATTAAAGCCATGGCTAAATGAGGACCATTTCTTCCAAAAGGGCCTTAATATTCAATTAATTATATAAATATGGTATGCCCTCATACTTGGCACATTGAAATCAACTTATAAATATTGTGTAATACTGTTCCATATATCGTACCTCTTATTAGGAAAAAGAAAGAAAATTAGGAAAATACGCATATTGCTGTAGGTATGTTTGATTCATGATTTGTAATTTTTTCTTTATGTGGCACCATACCAGAATGATCTAATTCAAAAAGTTAGAGAGACATCAGGAGTATAGGTTTTTTCCTGTGCATTTCTCTCCAACTATTTATAGAACCACATTGGCTATCCTAATTACTATCTAATTCAAAAAGAAATCCAAGATATTTTTATATGTTCAGAACATTGGATGCATATTCATGCTCTTCAACAGTCCCAATCAGAAAGTCTTGCTCCACACGCTGCAGCTCCTTTCTCTCTTTTTTAGTGGTATGCTGTTGACCTGTGTGGATAACTTTACGCTTTCCAATGGGCGCTACAACATCCTCAGATTTCACTTTCTTCACTCGTCGTATGCCGGTGTGGACGCGTTCGTGCTCTTTACATTCACTTTTCGAGACGTAACGTTTCTCGCAGTAACTGCAAGGGTAGGGTCGTTCGCCAGTGTGATGACGCCGCGCATGGATGAGCAGGTGACTGGGATGGGTGAACTCTTTTTCGCACCAGTTACACCGATAGACACGTTCACGCGTATGGATGTTTATGTGGCTGCGTAGATGGTTCTTTGTCTTAAATAACTTGCCGCATGTCGTACAAAGATGATGCGGAATCGAGTGAGACTTCATGTGCTTCGTTAGGATATCAGCTGAATGGTACGCCTTGCCACAATCATAGCAGATGTGATCGCGGATTCTTGGGCCATGCGTTTTTGCGTGTTTCGTTAAGGTTTTCTTCATGTGGAACTGCTTGCCACACACATTGCAGGTGAACTGCCGATCATCTGTGTGTACGCAGAGACGGTGCTCTTTATAGGTCGCGTGATCGCTGAACCCCTTTGAGCAATCAAAGCACAGATAGCGCGCACCATGTATCTGAAGATGGTGTTCCTCCATGTGTTTACGAAAGATAAAGCGCGCTTCACACGATGGACATTCAAACTTGAATTCCTTAATGCAGCCACCTCCCAAATCTTTTGTATATGAAGTACCATCACCCGCAGTCAACAAGTCTTCTTTCGATATACCCTGAAAGCAGTTGATAAATACAGTAAAATCATTGACATCATGAACATTAGGCAGTCTCCAGCCTGTAGACAAAAGTGATAGAATTATTATTTATGACATTGAAATAATACCATATAATTATAATTCAGTACAAGTGAATTAACTAGAGGAGAAAGACACCTCAAAATGCTATATATATGTGTAGAGTGTAATGCAAAGTCTAACCAATTAAAAAGAAAGAATTAAAACAATGGTTATAAATAGAAC
Organism: Epimenia babai; assembly: GCA_011762755.2. Classification (NCBI taxonomy): domain Eukaryota; kingdom Metazoa; phylum Mollusca; class Solenogastres; order Cavibelonia; family Epimeniidae; genus Epimenia; species Epimenia babai. The sequence goes on from WURV02156596.1 coordinate 5,801, forward strand.
ATGAAGCCGAAAAAACCCAAAAAATTTGAATAACAAAAGTACACAGCAAATAGAAAAACAGAAAAGAAATTTATTGATTATTTGTCTAAATTTCTGCAAAAAAGTTTAATAACTTTTATAAGTAGCATAATAATTATCCCTCGTGGAATAATTCACAAGTAGTGATTTGCTTTTGAAGTCACGAAGACAAACTTTGTAACTGGAATTATATACCTTTCCTAATACTAGTGAGAATTACACTTTCAACTTTATTCACTTATAATAATAAAACATGTCTTAGGATAGTAACAGCACATTGCTTACATATTAATAAGAAACGCCGTAGCTTCAGGTAATAAAGTTGAAAGATGAGTTAGATAAGCTAATATAATTAGGTTGTAATCCTGTCTGTGGGTGGTGTGTTTGTTACTAAACTCATCCCGGGGTTTTGGAGATAGACCCCCATATACTTATATTTTCTTGAACATGAGGAATTTCATAAACTACAAAAGTTCTTCATTAGGACAAACTATAAAATAAAATAATATAATAAGGTTTATAATCAAATACATTTGTCTATTATTTGCTCTCTCATTGTCATCAACCATTGAATGCAAATTGATGGTGTAATTTGTCTACGCACTTTTACCTTTCACTCCTGAGACAGGAGAAACGCATCAAGTACTAGATCAAAGCATATCCAATTTCATTTGCATTTCTAGTTTTATCAGTCAATAATAGGCTGATCAATAAGGTAGTCATTGTGTAAGCCACTTTTGGCCCTGTACAAAGCAAGCCTATGTAGGTATATAGATAAGCCTCAGTTATAGGCGGTAGGGGATTAACAGTGCATAAAAACCCAGTGAGTGTAGATAGACAGTTGACTTTCGTCAATTCACGCCAATGGTTTCAAACTCCTACAGACAGAATACATAGGTCCAAAAATCCACTGAATGTATCCTATTACGTATATAAGATAAATGTCAGGTAAAGGGAGACGAGATATGAAGTAAACGCCATAGACTTTCAAAATAGCAATTGAATCATAGCAATGTAAGAGGGGAGAAAGCTTAACACAGCCACACTGCAAGGGCTACCCCATGAGCACACACAGGTAAAGGCACCTTTTGCTTGAAAACACCCATTTCTAGTAATATTTAAAAAACTGCAGCTAAACACCTGAGATTGGCTAGTATCATATAGAACAATTAACAAACATTTATTCAATAAGACAAGTTACTTTAATATTAACTTCAAGAGAATAATAATTATTATCTTTAAGAATATAAAAATTACTATGACAGAGTGAACAAGTCTATTAAGTTAATGCCCACAGCAGATATCTTTCAGCAGGGAGTCTACTAAAGTGTGGAATGACTACTTTACATTAGAATGATGCCTGCTGTAACTGAACAACAATGCTGTACATCTGACTCCCATGTATATACCTACGACTTGTTGAATACAGGCTATGAATTTTTTATATTTATTTATTTATTTATAGGCTGATTACCAAAGTAATCGTTGTGTAGGCCAATTTCATTCATGGCCCTTTACCAAGCTCACCAATGTGGTTAACATGACAATTTGATTAGCCTAACTTATATAAGGGGTGGGGGAAAAACACCTAATGTAAATAACCCACTGAGTCTGGGCAGACAATTGCCCTTTTTCCATTCAAGCCACTGGTTTCAGATGTCTACATACGAGCTACATATGTCACACACTCCGCTGAAGGTCAATGGTTATTTACGATGAGATGACGACATAGCGGGGAGGTAAGCGACATAAAGATCATATACTGTATAGAGCATCTGAAGCACACTAAACGTCAGTGGAAAAAGGCCTAATGGAACCAGGGACGCCTGGATTCAACCGTCAAATGCTCTAACCACTACGCCAGCTGTGCTCCAGGCTATGAATAGTCACATTATACTGTGTAGCACTTGATACAGCGTGCAAAGAGAGCCTATTTATAATATTGAGACAAGATGTCACTATCAATATCATGTGTTCAAATAAACTGAAAATTGGTACGCGGTATGACATTGTGCAGTGGTGGAAGTTATGTACGATATTTATTGCCTATAAAACAAGAAATATAGAATGAAAAATTGAACCGAAAATAAAAAACCAGATGCCAAAGAGGCCTCGAGACGCTCACCTAACTATTGGAAAAAATAGAAAATAAACAAGAAAAACAAAGAAAGAATAAAAATAGTTGAGTAACAAAGCAGTTGAGACACCTGGACAAAAGAGAAAACTTAAAAAAAGTCCAAATAAAAAACAAAAATTAAAAAAGGAAAAAACAAAAGGCCTCTAGTCAGACACTTGGATATGAAAAACAAGCGACCAGACAGGCTGTAAAACACTCATTCGAATATAGAAAAGGCCAAGAGCCCTACAAACACTTGGATATTTAAACAAGAGGCCGAATGGGCCTCAAAACACTCATTCGGATATTAAAACAACAGGTCAAACAGGCCGAAAAACACTTCTGGAACATTAAAAATAATTTAAGATTGACAAAATTTTTTTCAGGAAACATTACCAACAATCGCAGAAATGACTTACCCTTGTTCTGATGATGATATGCTTAATGAATCTAAAAAGAGATCAACCGATCTCTGCTAAATTGCAGAGGTCTGACAAGCGGGTCTTATGATTTTTTAAGTACAAATACAAACATCATTAGAAATTACCTCTCCTTGGTCTAAGAGACCAGAACCTAAGTCCAAGAGACCAACCCAGGGAGAACATCTGCCAAATGGCCAAGCCTTACGACAAATTGTTGAGAAGATTATTAAAGAACATGTTAACATCAGATGGATAACGGGCGTGGTCCGATCAGAAAAGCTCACTGAACATAAGCTCAGGTGGGCTAATAAATGCAACAAGAGGCCAAAGAAGCCTCAAGACGCTCACCTGAAAAAAAAGAGAAAAAGACAAAACAGGAGGCCAAGGAGGCCATCTTGATATTAGAACGAGACGACAACACAGATTGCTTGACAACAAACACAAGAGGCCAAAGAGACCTGAATATATCCATTAAGATACTGAAACAAGACAAGAGGCCCAAGAGGCCTCAAGATGCTCACCAGAATAAAAGAGAGAAAAAGAGAGGAAAAAGGGAAAAAAAGAAAAATTAGAGAGGAAAAGAGAGAAAAAAGACAGAAAAAGAGGAAAAAAGAGAGAAAAAAGAGGAAAAAAGAGAGAAAAAAGAGAGAAAAAGAGGAAAAAAGAGGGAAAAAGAGAGAAAAGAGAGGAAAGAAAGAAAAAAGACAGAAAAAGAGAGGAAAAAGGGAGAAAAAAATAGAAAAAAGAGAGAAAAAGGAGAGAAAAAAGAGAGAAAAAGGAGAGAAAAAAGAGAGAAAAAATGAGGGAAAAAGAGAAAAAATGAGAGGGGAAAAAGAGAGAAAAAAGAGATGAAAAAGAGATAAAAAGAGGCGAAAGAGATCTGACATAACCCTTTACGATACTGAAACAAGGCAAGACGCCAAAGACACCTAAAATACCAATTACGATACTGAAACAAGACAAGAGGCCAAAGAGACCCGACAATACCCGGTACGACACTAAAACAAGACAAGAGGCCAAAGAGACCCGATAATAGCTCTTACCATACTGAAACAAGAACAGTACCCATTACAATACTGAAACAAGGCAAGAGACCCGACAATACCCCGTACAACACTGAAACAGGACATGAGGCCAAAGAGACCCGACAATACCCATTGACAAACTCCGATCAGAAAAGCTCACCGAACATAAGCTCAGGCGAGCTAAAAATTATCTCACCACAGTTTATATCACACCTTTTAATTGTTGTAAAATTAAAACCATTATCACTAAAAGCACGCAGAAATCATTTTATAGAGGAGATTCAATGATTAATTAACATCATTGCTCATCATCATTAGCAGATATATACACGTATGAAGTCAATTATACAATACCAGTAGCTGTATTAAAATAATCGGCTAATTCCAGTTATTATTGCAATTTAAATACAATTCCTAAATAGTATCAAGTAAGGTTACATATAGTATGTGTTCAGTTTTAGCGTAAAGATTCCTGACTGCGAGAATTATTAATTGAATTTTACTGATTTATAATAATTGAGCAACAAGTATCCGACTACTGTATTGTACATTTATTGGGCTCTTATATGATACAAGCTAGACTTTGTATTAGGTTGCGGCTAGCAGACATCACACAGTGGGATGTCTACAAGAGTGTGGTATGAATGATTTACATTTGAATAATGCCTGCTGTGTTAAATCCACACTACTGTACATATAAGATACAGATGATCCAATTAAATAACATACTGAAGACACTAACTTTTAAAACAAGGGGTATGAATTGACAAATTATACGGTATAGTGATACACAGTTCAAAGATAACTTATTTATGGTAATTAGAGAACAACTCTCACTATCAACACTCATATAAAAGAAAACAGAAGGCCAAAAAGGACCGACAATACCAATGATTACACTAATACAATACAAGAGGCCAAGGAGACCCGACAATACTCATTATGATACTGAAACTAAACAATAGGCCAAAGAAACCCGACAATACTCATTACAATAGTCTGCCCATGTTCAAAAAAATGCAAACATCGACATAAGTTACCTTCCTTTGATGCAATGACAATCCCCTGAACAAATCTAGAAGGGACGAACTCGAGGACAATCAATACCTGCCAAATAGCAGAACTCCGCAATAACCGGTTCTAAAGTAAAAAATAAAAAAATACAAACATCAGAAGTTACCTCCCCTAGCTGCGATGACAAAACCATGAACAAATCCATAAGAGACGAATCCATAAACAATATCTGCCAAACAGCAGACCACTGCGATAAGCGGTCTTTGAGAAAATTTTTTAAGAAAGAACGCAAACATCGGCAAAAGTTACTTCCCCTAGCCGCGATAACGATACCATGAACAAATCTAGAAGAGGCCAACCCTAGGACTATATCTGCCAAATGGCAGACCTCTGCGATAAGCAGTTCTTGAGAAGATTTTTTAAGAAAAAAACGAACATTGGCAGAAGTTACCTCCCCTAGCTGCGATGGCGATACCATGAACAAATCTAGAAGACACCATCCGTCGGACAATATCTGCCAAATGGCAGACCTCTGTGATAAGTGGTTCGTGAGATTTTTTAAGAAAAAATACGAACATCGGCAGAAGTTACCTTCCCTAGCTGTGATGATGATACCATAAACAAATCTAGAAAAGACCATCCCTAGGGCAATATCTGCCAAATTGCGGTTTTTAAGAAGTTTTTTTAAGAAAATGTTACCATCGGACGGATGGATGACGGATGAGCTCCCATTAGAGAAGCTCATCAAGCATAAGCTCAGGTGAGCTAAAAATACATATTTGTAGATAAACCTTGGCTGAAATCACCTGTAATTGCCTAAATAGGGATGGCAGACCTTTGCACTCAGTGGATATGGATATTAAGATTCTCAAATAAAAAAGCAACACAAATCTCCCCCTTGCCAGCATAAGCTCAGGTGAGCTAAAACTAAAAACGTGGACTGCCATTACCTCAATAATTACCCAAACATTGGCATGAATTACCTCCCATTGCTCAGATGATGACACCCCGAAAAAAACCTCTATAAGACTAACTCAAAGACAATATCTTTTGAATAGCAAAGCTCTGTACCAAGCAGTTTTAGAGAAAATTGCTTAAGTGAAAGTGCAAACATCAGCAGAATTTCCTGCACAATGCCTGGACGACAAAACTCTGAACAAATCTGAAAAAGACACACCCAATAATATTTGCCACATTGCAAAGCTTTAGACTAAGCGGTTTGGAGATTTTTAAAGAAACGGTGAGCTAAAAATACCACCAATGAAAATTGTCTAAAATTTAAAATGTGATTACATTGTGTCTGGAGAATGTGCGGAAATCAATATATTTCAACGTACTGCAGCATAGAGGTTAAAGTCGGGGAAGTCCTCATGGTTATGATCATAAAGCCCTGCGAGGAAGATATTACCCCTCTGCTTAACGGTAGCTGGACACCCGCAGTTCCGGAAACGGCGATGGCATCTCCATAGCAATGTCTGCACGCCATTCTTCTCAGTTATTCGCTGGCAAAAATTCAGATAAAACAGTGGTTCAACATTAAAAAGCGCATAGCATGTATTTAATAAACAGTGATCCTTGAAACATCTGCAATCATCACGCACAGAAAGGGTAGCAGTTTGACAAGAAAGACTACTTTTTGTCAATCTTTCATTCCCGATTTAAGACATGCTATATTGCTGCTTATAATGTTAAAATTGAAGAAAAAATTTAATTCTGATATTATTGATCTTGACCAATATTTGACTAATCATAAGCGGATCATAAATATAGCAACAATTGTCTTTGTGAGTCCTCAATAGCAGAGATGTGTTTTGATTTTTTGGAATTTCAATTAAGAGAATAATTGCGAAAAGTGAAATGGAGAAAAATTGGAGAAGGTGTGAGGAAAGATTGACAAGTGATAAAAAATGTAATTCTAATAAATAAAATTGTTAGTCCATGCTCAAGTCTAATAAAACAAATAGCAAACAGGATGGAGAAGACAATACATTAAAACACAAAAGCCATCGGAAAAAAATTTTTAATTAATAAGAAATCATCATATTGATCATGTGAGATGATTGACAATGTAGCTTAGATGTTAAGAAACTTTTTATTAATGCTGAGCAGAGCATACTACATAATCACCTTGATTATGAAAGTGTTACCGTCGCTAGCAATCAGTTTTCTTCCACCCCTGTTTGTGAACTCCTCCTCACTGATGTAGTATGTGATGCGGTGCTCGTCTATTTGTTCATCATCCTCTCCCATACCCATATCGACCATCTCGAGTTTCTTGACCTCTCCAGTCTCTCTGATGTCAAGTCAAGCAGCGACATGACATACAATTGCAATAATGGTCTAATTAAAATAAGTTATAGTTGACAATATATAAAAGTTAAACATTTTGATTTATAAGATAGCACTCTGACATAGTCTGTGCTAGGGAACAAGATCTAAGAAGGCCCCTACAGCATCCATTGAAAACACACTTTCTACTACCCCAGCAAAATTTCTGCCAGGTGTGAGACCTCCAAAATAAACCTGTAGCACTTATATAATTTTTTTGCAGGTCGTGAGCGAGGTGAAACTGTTGGAGGCCGATGGCCACTTAGTAACGGGACCTGTTAGTTTTATCCCAAAAAATGAATACTTCACACTCCTTACACAACGTACTTAGTGTCTCAAATGAGTTTTTTAAATACATAGTGTAGCTAGCATGCATATGAAACATAATTATATTATTTGAAAATTCATTCTATAGCCTGCTAATGACCACCGCAGATAGCCTCTGTATTTATAACAGTAGCGATTACTTAATAATAATGGCTGGTCATTATAGATGGGAATTAAAAAATCGTAAGAAAATGCAAACTGACCGAGATTTTTGCATCTCTTTCAGTGCTTGTTTCAATTGTTTGAGTTCATCTCGTAAGCCTTTTATCGTACCATGAAGTTTGGCAGTTTTTTCTATGTTATTTTGTTTCACATTCTTCAACTTTGACTTCATTTGTATTACTTTTCTATCAGTTTTCAATGCCGAAGTAAGCACCGATAAAGCTTTTCCCGAAACCCCCATTGCAACTGAAGACTTCGAGGAAGTTGCCTTATTTGAAGTGCTCAGTGCTTTCAGCTGAATCGATTGAGAATTTGAATCAAACTCGTGTGTATGTAATTTAGATTGTGTTCTCGTGGGTGGCTTCGACAACAAAGTATCAATGTCAATGATTTCATCTCCATCAATATAACGCTGTAAGGTATAACAATCCGATATATATCGTGACATGCTGCTCATCCTTTTAGTTCCAGCACGAGTCAAGAGACTTCCGTTGAGAGCTGTTTTATCAACAGCACGAATATCATCAGCAAGTTTATCCCTTAGTTTTAACACACTTAACTCTGTTGGGAACTGTAACTCAACTTGTTTTGTAAACTCTCGTTTGGTTAGATGAGACAGCATTGTCACTTTTTTTCCCTCATCCTCATCTGTGAAATCAACACAGTCCTCCTGCAATGCCAATTTCATCTCGTGTTCCTGAGCAGCAATTGCTGCAATTTCATTATCTTCCATAAGTTCATCTTCCCTTACCTCAACCATCTCATATACTTGGGATGAACTTTGGTCTGTAACAATAAACACAACCTCTTCACTACCACATTCCTCATCATGGCCTTCCTTACTCCCTTCCACACCAGTGCCCCCCTTAACATTTTCGCCATGAAAGTCCTTATCATCCTTCTCTCCCACATCTTCCTCCTCACCATAGTCCTCCATACCACCCATCTCACCATCATTCTCCTTACTATATTCATCCTTCCCACAACGTGTAACTCCAATCTCTTCCATTGCTCATGTACTGGTGACCCTTTGCTTTCTTTGTATCTGAAACATTTGATAAAATTGACATCCATGATAAAGTCAAACAACTATAATTATATAATTGAAAAATGCAATCATGACGACTACACTAATTGATTAAATCTTAATAATTCACAAATGAGCAGAGGTTAAAGTTCAGTTAGGGCTCTGTATATTGGAAAATAGTTCGATTTTTGATGGTAGAATGGTCTTTGGTTAATATTCAGGTTTGACCTTTCTTCTAAATTAGAAAACCTTTGAAAGATGGACTGAGGTTTCTTTATGGTTGGAGGGAATTTGTGAATCCATTCTAGATTAGAATGGTCTAAATACACACCCTAAAACAGCTTCACTACATAGATATGTATTAAATATTTCAGTTAAAAGAATATTTTATTGAAAATAATTAAGCTCCATGACTTCTCTGTACTGAATGTAACCTCAATATCTGCATGCCTCACTCCGTGTTTGAGTATGTTGATTTCATACAAGTAATCTACGGGTTTACTTGTCAGTAATATATGAACAGAATAATTAGTAAACATTGGCAGTATTTTCAAAAATCGGCCTGAGATTTGGATAAACCGGAAAAGAGTATTACTAATATTGATTATGTGTGTTTGGAACATATAGTGGAAATTTGAAGCCATATTCGATTTATCTTGTGCTGTACATTAAATATTTAATGTACATTTGGGAAACAGGATTAGGTGTGATGCAACAACAGTGATTCACAATGCTAGAGCGTCCCGTCCACAAAATGGAACAATTACTTCGTTAAATACTGCTTCAAATCATGTCAGCAATTTTGATAAGCAACTAATAAAAGAATGGTGAAATGTTGTCCTACCTTCCGCAAAGTGTCCTTTTCGCACAGGAAAATATTTAGATATAAACAGCGCTATAGATTTAGTTAACTATAAAAATCAAACTATTCTAACAGAGAAGGAACGCCTTGTCGCTCCGACATTTTATGAAATATTAATTTGCTCATTTCTACCCAAGGACACATCAAATGCACATACTACGAGCCAATCGCAGAATAGGCGATACTGTATATGAAATTTTAGGAGTCATATCTTCACACAAGAGACGAGTGTATTGAGATAACTACATGACATGCAGTTTTTTTACACAATTTACTTACTATTAAGGTATTAATGCAAAATTAAACGTCTACGTGCAAAGAGTACTTAAAATATTGCACACACCGACTTTTATCCACCATCATTGGGTTGCTTTCGGCGATAAGTTACTGAGGTCTTTCGTTTGCGACTGTACGCATGTAATTTTATCGGATATGGAAGCGACTTTAGTGAACCCGTGACAACTGTTACAGTGTTTAGTTTGTCCCTACGTTTTTGTTTAGTTCCTCGTTAGTTTTATTGGCGGATCAATCATGAGCGTTGGGTTTTCTTTTGTTTAACTAAGATTTTGTCGTAACGAAATTGCATTTAGGCAGGGATATCCAACATCTGAAAATTGCAAATAACGGCAAAATTTTGCGAGGATACATACACTATGTGATACGTCAGTAATCGCTGCTAAGTCAAAATAGTATAGTCTCCAATTCTAAATTCATAACTATATCCGATTATTTCCCTTGTTGTGTACATCTGCGATATGTCAATCGCGATTGCTCTCCCTTACCTTGTGACTCGTCCAATGTGAAAGTTATTTGATCGAATGATACCCAAACAGGAAGATACGATAAAACGTACCAGTCGGTGTAAAATATTCTGTCCTTAATAATAAATGCCAAAAATTAGCACATCAGCCCATTAACAACTTGGAATTTTTATACACTTAACGGCAATAGTAACGGGTTTTATATATGGAACTCCTACAACGCCTATCCATCCACATGATAACTTCTATATATCACGCGGTAGATAAACAATGAGAGTTTGAAGAATAAAAATTTCAAGATATAAAAATTTTGAAATTTAACATGGTGGAAAGAGACATGTTTTGCAGATATTGAAAGAGATAGTGTTTCACATTTGGATGAGGACCGGTAAAACAAAACAAAGGTTGCAAGTTGTGACCAGATGCTACTTCTCAAGTCATTAGCGACGACGACGTCCTCCTTTTCCTCCCCTCCCCCTACCCCTCCCCTCCCCCTCCCCGT